>JASCZW010004348.1:0-36036 GCA_034211315.2 Aedes japonicus
TCAATTATTACTGCAAATTGGATCAATCCGGTCTTTTTGACATCAAATTTGAACTCAACGCCCCAAAATACATGAAAAATACATGATTTTATAAAGAAACTCTCAAAAAATACTATTTTTGGCCGCGTCTCTTCTAAGTTGGAACCACTGTGCGACGTCTTCGGCAGGGTGGATCTTGCGTTTTTCTTATTTTCGGAATTTAATTTTGTGGAAAATAATCAAGCTCTGATAGATTTCCTTCTACCCTCACAAAATGCTTCAGCTTCGGTGTCTCTTCCAACCATACATATCGTTTCAAATGGGAGATGATACCGGTCGTAAAGGAAAGTAACCCCCAAACACACATCTCACACACACTCACACAAAAGAAAAATGAAGCAAACGGATGCACGTCAGTAATGATTCAAAAGAGAACGATAACGAAGAATGGAGTCATTACCGATGAGAAAAAGTCCTCATTTTTGTGCCGTTTCAGGCAGTCCGGTTCGATCTGGTCGGTCCGTCGGTGTGCTGAGCCCATCATTTCGCAACGGGGCTTTGCTTTTGAGCGAGCAGGTCTGGGAGAAAGCGGCGCACCTGTCCGCTTCGGCTTTCACTCTAACTCTGCTCGGGCGGAGGAGGTGAGCTCAAGTGATCCGTGTCTCAAGATAACCTCAACCCAGCAAGACCAGGTCAGGGAGTCAGGCAGATGAAATTCTTCCCTCGTCTTATTCAACGTTCAGCTCGTGGAGCCTTAATTTAAGCTTAGCTCCAGATTCCCGGACCCGCAAGCGGCAGCAGAAAGTAGTAGCAGGTATCTCTCGTAAATCTGATTCATGCAGGATTATGGCGGTCGTTCGCTTTTTCTTCCAGGGGGCACAGAGAGAGAGCATTTTCGGATAAAAGGATGAAAGCATCCCACCGAGTTGTTAGTTTGGAATTTTTGGGTTGCTTCACTCTTTGATGGATGAGTCGTGTATGAGAAACCGGGGTGGTTTTGACAAATAAACGAGGATCTGAAAAAGGCTGATGATCGTAAGGATATTCATCTGATATAGCCTGCAAAATAACAAACATATATATTTCATTTGCAATGCTAAGTCAGTGTTTTGCAAAGCAAAATGTTGCTTTTGAAATAATTATACTCAGGATAACAAAAAAAACTCAAGATTGTCTTGCGATTTTGTAAGATATTGGCTTTAATTATACATCGTAACTTGGAGATACAACACAAGAGAAAATTCACCTAAGACTTCATCATTCATTTTCTTTTTCTTTTTCTTTTTTGCTTTTACAAGGACCGTATTGAAAATAAGTTATCCACTATTCTTCTTTCAAATCATTTATAAACAAACATATGATTCTCTATTGTACGAGCTAGAACTTGAACATAGTGAAGACCGGATGAAAATAATATTATTCTTTTAACTTTATTGAAAAAAAACACACAATTTTTGGAGTGTATAAGTATAATTGGCAAACTAGAAAAATTTAAATTAACACTTCACTTGATCACTTTTTTCTAAAAACAAATATGAAAAACAGAAACACCTTTTTTAACTATCTCTGGTAAACAATAGCAAATTCCGATAATTCCCACTACAGACTTACTAACTTGTTCAGACTCGAGTGTTCGACTGCAAAGAAAATCGCAGGTGGTCTAGTATTTACAGTAGACTCTTATGTGTGTGTGGGGACAATCAATTTCCCACTGACTGGCAGCGCTTTTATGGAAGAAACTTTTTTTATTCCTTTATTATCGAGATTTTCAGCTCTGGGCTGATTCATCTCCCGTCTTACTCAGTCTAATACCTTTTGGGTATTTTCGGAAATTGTCTAGGGGTAAGATTCGAACTCGTGACTTTGGCGTGAGAGGTATGGATGTTAACTACTACGCCGGGGTCACCCCTGTCTGCATTTCTTAGTTGATTAATAAGTTATCACGATATGCAAACATTTTTAGCCCTGGAGATTCAAGGTGACAGCTCTATTGAAAATCCAATGACACATTTCAAGAATGCCTGTTCGAACACGTACATTCTGAGGTCATCAGAATGAACGAATTTTCACACTTCCAGAATTAAAACTAGACATTCTTGATCCTGGCGTGTGGTTAAGATATATTTTCTAAAACTTAAAACGACCTCCTTATCCAATGCAGAAAAGCTCATCCAGGTGCGGGGCGAACCACTTAAAAACAATAAGTGAGCAAACCCTACTGACACACAACATATCTGAACAATCGCGATCACAACACACTTTGGCTGGATTTCAAATAACTTCACAATGTCACTATGATATTTCATAATTTCAACTTTTTACTTCTGGTTGAATAAATAAACTTGAATTTTCATATTAGCAAAAACTACGCAGCAAAACCAAAACACGTCAGCTTCAAAGCACGGCTTGCTGTGATTCCACATTTATAGTAGATTCTTATGTACCTAAAGTGTGTGTGGTGTATTTGTTCGTTCTACTTAACAGATGTGTCTGTTAAGTGCACTTGTTTTGTGTTAAGGTATCTTAAAATTTATAAATTCTTACTAGATCGGTAGGTTCTCTATTGCTGTTGTGTCGTGTGTTGTGTAGGTATGTTGTGTAGGTGGAAGGTTTTTAAACAGCTATGATTATCAATTTTGTAAGGTTGTTTATTGTTATTGTGTAGAGTGGTGTGTTGTTTTTTGGGATGAAGGTATATATTTAATCAGCCACAAATACCCGTTTCCTTGATCTTTGTTGAGTATTTTTTGGAATTTTGATTGTACATTTCTACACTCTCTGCTACAATAAGTTTCCAAGGTTTTGTAATGTGTCTTAAAATTTGTATGTTGTTCAAGTTTGTGATGTTTTTCAACGAAACAAAAATGTGTTCAGCTGCTTTTGAATTGAAATTGTGTATGATTTCTATGTCCGTGTCTTTGTTTTTAGTGACTTCTGCTATATGTTTTTTGAAGCGAGTTTTTAGAGTACGTTCAGTATGATCGCAAGTTATTTTGTGATTCTCGATTTTGTTGCATATGCGAACAGTCGCTACTTCGATCGGGTTCGTTACTATAGTTGTGATTTATTGGTTTTTCGCGATTTTCTTGAACGCAAAAGCCATCCGCCACTCAGTGGCTGATTTGTACAAGTGAAAATGCTTAAAATCTAATCTGGATTGGTAAAAATCAGTGAGTAAACAGTGTTTACAAAAAACGCCCTCCCGCGTGTGCCTACAGCCCGTTGTTGGGAATCAACCGAGGAGCAGTTCCACTAATTTCAACGGTTGTTTTTCTCGTCCATGACAAATAACACAAATAACTTGTCGGTCGTGGCAATTCAATTTAATCTGCGTACATTCGGCTGCTATCAAAAGTCTCCGCAAGGGATTTGTGAAACGGTGAATTGTGTTCAAAAGGTCGCATAGATTGTGCAAATAAGAAGTAGATTGCTATTTAATTTTTGATATCGTGATATGAAACTTGTAGTGAGAATAATAACGGTTTAACAATAAGTTTAGAACAAGGCTGGTGGTGCTGCTTCTATCAACATTGTTCTAACCGGAATGGAAAAAAAGCCTTTTGCGAACTATTGCTATCTCTCTTTCTAAGCTTCTGCGGATGTGTGTGGAAAGTTTAAAACGGTGAACATACGAACCAGACTGGTTGTGTGCAGGGTTGCCATTATGCCAAATTTATCTGGCACTGCCAGACTTTTTATCGACAAAAAGACAAAAAGACCAGACTTTTTGAAATTAGAACAGATTAAAAAAAGCGTCATACAATCCCACTCCACTAAAGCGTTAAGTGATTTGCGTGACTGCTTATTTTATATCCACCTTTCTCATGTGCTTACATTATTTCCAGTGGTGAAAAAAAAATGAACCTTGGTGTATTAGTGTGAACTAGCCTTTAAGTTTTCACGCGGATTTGACGTTTATTTCGATGATTCGTTAGCGCACTCATGTCACTTTGTCTTATTGAAGCTGCATTCCGCAAAACAACAAGTGCGAATATGTCATGTGTCGTTCTCGTCCACTGAAAACGATTCGTAGGTATTTTCCAAATATTTGGTCAAATAAATGTCAAATAATTGGGCATTGGTCAAATAGTGTAATTTCATCCTTGTCTGTTACTGAAGTATGCGAGTATACGAGTCAAAACAACATTTGTAAAAGGCCGATCAACATAACATGTGTTCTATTTGACCCTTTTTAAATGTTAGTCCAGATTTTTACATTTTCGTGTATTGCCAGATTTTGCCAGATTTTTTATTTGTGACATGCCAGATATTTTTCAAAAACTAATGGCAACCCTGGTTGTGTGGTAAAGATTGCTTTAAAACGTGGTTCGGTAACCATCAGTATTAGTGTTGACTGAAAACATCAGTGGTAGCGCAGCTGTATCAATAGTTCAACGCAGTCGCAAGAATGGCTCATATGCTAAGGCCATTTAAGATTTAAATCATGAAAATATTGTCTACTTAGGCAGAATAGTTAAAATTTGTATCTTTCTTTACCTTCAGAAAAAGCTACAGTGAAAATTAAAATGGAAGATGATAAGCTAATGGAAGAGTAAAATTTTGTAAGTGAATCGGTTGACGATAAGCTATCTTGCTCTTCGTCTATTTTAAATACGCCTCGCCAAGTGAAGCAAAGAGGTTAGGATGATGATGTTAGTGACTCGGATGAGGATGGTATAAATGTAACTGTATACAACAGTGAGTCTAACAGCAGATCGGAACTGCCATTGGATGGGACATCGGTACAGAATCGTTTAGATTTGATTAGACAATTCAAAAGTACAGCGGGTAGAATTAAAACATTGTATAGGGATGTGCTAAAGAGTGTGAAAGTGGGCATACTTCCAAAAGACTACACAGAAACAAAAGCGTTCACGAAAATGAAAACGGACCGTGAACTTGTTCACGTTTACATGATTTTTACTCAAAAACGTGAACTAGTTCCCGATTACGTGATTCAGTTAACGGTGTATTTTTGCTTGTTCTCGAATTCATGACTGCAGTTCACTGATCCGGGCACGGATTTTTTTCCGTGTATCCAAACTCGGAACTAACATTGCAGTAGTTGATTGCAACACAAAAAGCTGATTTAAACACAGTGGAACATCAACGAAAAGCAAAAATTAAGCAGCAATTTGACAAGAATCAGTAAACATCTGACTGGATAAAAGGAATAATCTATAGTGTAATCCCTTGGGGGCAGAGCTTATTGCTGTTGATGAAAATCAAATTCCTCTACAAGTAACATTAATAGGGTTCTTTCCCGTGAGTGCAGAAGACATGAAGACATTCGTTAATAAATAACGTAAACTTACGTTCAACGTTGATGGGACATCAATGAAAGCGCTGAAATAATACGAATTTGTCTTGGACTACAAATTTGTGAACGCTTCTATAAAAAAGAAAATCCCTAGGGAAACAGATTCGGAAAAATGGCTAACAGTGTTACAAGGACCTGCGACACTGGTAACGATAACATGGGCAAAAACACCATTGATCAGAATGTCCCGTCAGAATGGAACGAGTGATTCCAAAAAAAGTTAAAAGACTCTAATTAAAACAAATGAAGCTAATAGCATCACTAAAAGGACTGGTGATAAAACTGGAGACGATAAAGGTTCAAGCACTACTAATCAAAATGTCCCAGGACTGACCATGGTCCAAAGAAAAGGCCGGACTGTTTCAAATCCTGAATACTGGAAGATTAGCATTCCAACAGGCAATAATCAACCAAAAATTTACTGAAAAGCTGATGCTGGGTAACGAATAGATGAACTCAAATAACAATTTCCTAATCAGCAGATTCAATAATCAAAACAGATTTAAGATTATCCAAATAAATCTCCATCATGCTAAGGGTGCAAGTGCTGTACTTTGCAAGAGGTTAATCCAAAATGAACTGGATATTGTTTTTATCCAGGAGGACCAAATCATGGAAAAATAAATGGCATTGATATCAAATCATGTAAGTTGGTCTGTGATGAAACACAACAGATTCCAAGATCTGCTATTGTTGTAAATTAAAATGTTAAAATGCTACCCATTACAGAGTATGTTAAACGAGACATTGTATCGGCAATTATGGAAATTCCTAAGGAGTGTATCGAAAAGTAGTTATAAACTTCCAAATAATAAAATAGGCATGAAAACATGGTTAAAATTAACATACTATTTCAGTTTATTATAGCTTAACATGTTTACAAAAGATCCAAACGGAAAAACTAGTCATCATGTTCATTTCTGTAGAATGCCCGTACCTTTGATTTGACACCTGCCATCAAATTCTGCACAGTGACCTTTGTGCACTTCCTGGATGCCGCTGCCCAATTTTTCTTAAAATCGGTCATGTTTTGGGACACTGTACCATCCTTCTTAAATATACGCTTGACTATTGCCCAATAGCGTTCGATCGGTCGCAACTGGGGACAGTTTGGTGGGTTGATGTCTTTTTCTACGAACTTGATGTTATTCTCCGTCAGCCACTGTAGAGTGGATTTGGCGTAATGTGCCGATGCCAAATCTGGCCAGAAGAGAGAGAGGGACTGGTGCTTTCTATACAATGGTAGCAACCTGTTCTTCAAACATTCCTTTTGATAAATCTCAGCATTTATAGTTCCTTTTGTATAGAAAATTGAAGAACGCAAGCCACATGTGCAAATAGCTTGCCAAATGAGCACCTTCTGACCGAATTTCTCCATCGCAACAGTCGTATCTGCGGTTGGCACACGTTCCCCAACAGATTTAGTATAAAACTGCGGCCCCGGTAGCGTTCTTGAATCTTCTTTAACGTATGTTTCGTCATCCATCAAAATGCACTGGTCGACATTGTCCAAAATGCAGCTGTACAGCTTTCGAGCCCTGGTTTTGGCACGAGACTTTTGTTCCGGAGTTTGTTTGGGCACTTTCTGCTTTTTGTACGTCTTCAAGTCATTCCTGCGCTTGATTCGTTGAATCATTCCGATGCTGGTCCTGAACTTCTTGGCTAGATCGCGAGTAGAGGCAGATTTGTTCCGTTGAATATAATCCACAACTTTTTGGTCCAAATCGGGGTTGCTGGAGCCGGGTTTCCGGCCACTTCTTGGTAAATCCTTGAGGGAGCACTCCTTACCAAACTTTTCGATGATGCGTTTTACACTTGCCGGGTGAACATTTACTCTTTTCGCAATCTGGTTGTAAGTAACACCCTTTTCGGTGCACCAAGTGTGCAGAATTTTCTTTTTAGTCTCAAATTCAATTCGCGACATTTTGAATACAACTTTATCAACGGAAATGAATGAACCGAATAATCATTTTTGACATGTAAACAAAGCAAATGGCGCTTACACGCTAAAAATATATACAGTAGTTTATGCGTAATAACGCATCGAATGTTTATAACTACTTTTCGATACACTCCTTACTAACCATTTTTTACACTACCGGAACTATAAATGCGGAAATCTATCGATCTGAGTGTCTCCAGAAGAGATTGTTGCCTTTATATAAGAAGCATAGTACCCATCCACTGTTTTGGCCGGATTTAGCGTCGGCTCACTATGCCAAAACCACTCTCAGTTGGCTTGCGGAAAAGGGTATAGATTTCGTTGAGAAAATTATCAATCCACCAAATTGCCCTCAGCTTCGACCCATCGAACGTTACTGGGCAATCGTGAAGAGAGTCTTCAAGAAGACTGGTTAGGCAGCTGGGAACATGCAGGAGTTCAAAAAAAATTTGGGCTCAAGCGTCCAAAAAATGCGATGCAACACTTGCCCGGAACTTGATGAAGAGCATTCGATCCAAAGTTTGAAAATTCGTGAAGGAATAACTTAAATTTCATCCGGTCTTCATTATGTTCAAGTTTAACCTCGTACAATAAAGGATCAATTTTTTGTATGAATAAAAAATCTGTTTTCAACATAATTTGAAAGAAAGTTTGTTGATAGCTTATTTTCGATACACTCCTTATGCGTGGAAAAACAGAAATCTGCGTAGCATCTTCATATTTTGCTAGTGACGTAGAAGAGGTGTCTCTCCCTGATGTTTCCGCATTCGTTACGTTCTGTAAATTGCAAAATAAAGCATTTATTATAGGGTGTGATGCAAACGTTCATCATAAAATATGAAACAGCACAGATATCCAAATAAGAGGTGATTGTTTACTAGAATATGTAATTCCAGACTAGAAAATCTAAGAAAACATACTCGAAAAAAGTTTAATCAAGCGAATCGTACTTTACAGTGGAACGAATATAGGAAAGCACATACTTTGTATAATGAAGAGATCAGAAGATCTAAACGTAAAAACTGTAGGCACACAGGTGAAAACATTGAAAGTACTCCAGTAGTTGCTAGATTACAAAAGGTTTTATCGGATGAACACTCTTAAGGTCTAGGTACTTTTAAATAGGATAACGGTAGTTTTACGGCTAATACATCAGAAACTTTAAATTTGATGATGCAAATACACTTTCCAGGATCTCTACCGGTTTTGAGTGAAGAAACGACTTCCTTAGATACACATACGGGGCTAGAAAGTAATAGCTCAGGAGTTTCCAAGGAACTCAATGATATAACAAGAATAACTGGGCAAATTACCAGGGAAGACACGCATGTTCTGGCAAGTCGTATTAATACTCAACCTAGAGTTGAATGGGCATTACATTCTTTTAAACCATTCAAATCAGCATGAAATTTGTCCTGTGATGATTCAACAATGTCAAGGAATACTAATTCCCTGTTTAACTGAAATGCTTGTTGTTAAATAATATTCCAAAAACTTGGCGGCAAATCCATGTTGTATTTATTCCTAAAGCTAACAAAAAATATAAAATAGTCCAAATTCTTGATTTTCTTCGCCATGCACGTGCAAAATTTTGATGCATTGTTTCTCTTCCTTCGACGACATTTTGATAACTGAAGTGCTAATCTCAAAATCAAAATAAAGGGAGATGCTACACGCACACATCTTCATAATGAGAGGTGTGCAAAAAATTTAACGCCCGATGAAAGAAACGTCAAGCTTAAGTCAACCAAATTTTGATCGAGACACCCTTTATGTGAAGGCTTCAAGTCATACCGTGCCTGTAGACAACCAAATAGGGTTCAAAAACAGAACAATGTGGTCAGAATCCGTGCCGGAAAACTGTATGATCAGGTGTTGACGAAATTCAAAGGCGGATTTCAAACAGCTACCGAAACAGCAATTTTACTTGGCCGCGGCTCGGGGAGATGTTCCTACCAAATTCAAGTATGTGTTTGCAGATAAATTTGCACGTAAATACATGATATAGCAAGGCATCTGTAGCTGCGGTAGGAAGACCACGGTTTTCATCATTGATAAGACATTTAATTCAGAGGTTTACATAACGGAATGTCTCCAAAAGTGAATATTGCCATTCATTAGATCCCACAATGAACCTGTAATGTTTTGGCCAGATCTTGTAAGCTGTCATTACAGAAAAACAGTGCTACAGTGGTATGCAACGGGATTCAGTTTATACCGAAAGAACTCAATCCACCAAACTGTCCCCAGCTCAGACCGATACAGAGATTTTGGGCTATTATGAAGAGGAAGCTGAAGGAGAATGGAAGTGTCGTCAAGAGCATCAATGAATTGAGAACCAAGTGGAATAAGATTGCCAAAACGATGGATGAGAATGATGTGTGCCGGTTGATGAAACGGATTACGGGAGAAGTCCGCAAATATCTTTGATATCGAGATGATTCATTTCTTATGTATTTTCCCTCTAAAGTTCACATAAATTTCAATATTTAAAATGAAACAGAATACTATTTTGTTAATGTATATCCGAAATACTCTATAGTCCAATTCTAACTGGGTCACACCTTACGCTTAACACTACAATACTTATAGATTATTTATCAAGAAGATGTCTCTAACGTTACTTGGGAAGTGTAATAACTTTTCAACTTCAGTAAATTATCAACGATAACGTATTTTAAGACGTCCAAAATAGCCGTTCTTGATTATATAGTAGATCGATAACGTTCCAAAAATTTATAAAATAAAATCATACGAACAAACTACTCGAACACGCAAGACCTGATGCAGAAACATTGCCTAAACATTGACGCATCGAGCGTTAATATTATCCCTTCGATATCGTACCGAACAATATGCCATTCCCCATGCCACGATAGAACAGCACTTTGGCTCAGCCATAACTTATCCCATTTCCAAAAATCCAGCAATTCAAAATTTAATGGCCCTCACAACACTTGAACCCTCATCCCAGCCTAGGGGCCGGTCCGGGCCCGAAAAGCCTACAGCATCCCCTGTCAATCAGTAATGGAAGCGAAATTTATTGCATCCTACGAAATTGCTACATGCATGTGTGCTGCCTTGTAAAATGCATTTCCTCGGGGTTCCGCTCCGACACTGCCTGGCCATCGCTGCCAGTCCGTCGAGGGACATTTGTGTGAATTTAATATAAGCTGCCCTTGTGTAAAGGCTTCTGTTGTGTTCGGTGGTTCCGAGCGATGGCAATTTATTTCCAATTCCCCGATCAAACCGGAGAGAATGGGTTCCGGAACCCGAAAGAGCCATTTAGCCATGCAACGCAGCCAAGGTTGACTAGGGAGTCGTCGTCGTCGTCGTCGAGTCGCAAAGGGGTTTCAAATCGAGTTAATTGATGGGAAAATTGCTGTCAAATGTAGAGCTCTGTTCGGTTTGGTTTGGGAAATGGTGGAAGGGACCGCCGCTGCCGAGACATCTCCAAGTGACAATTTCTCAAGTCAATTAACTTGCTAATAAATTAAACTCCGCTCTGCTCGGCGGCGATGTGCGGAGTGTGCCAGGGTGCTTAATTAATCAACCATTTGCCACTGCGAGTTAACGGGGTTGTGTGTGTGTGTGTGCATGTGTGAGTCGGTGAATTCGTAAGCTAATGGAGATTTATGTTTCCGTGAAATGTACCGAGAAACCATGAACAATTACAAGAAATCTGATGATAAAACCCTCATTTGACTTTTTCCCCGGTTGGAAAGATCAAAAAGTTGCCTCCTAAGTCGCATTGTAGAGCCCGATAATTCGTTCCACCCGCTGGAGAGCGTGCGGTGCAAAAATAAAAACGAGAAATTTCCTATTTCTTTCCGCACACGTGGAGCGAAACAAACGAGCATTGGGTTCTAATCCCGGCCATAAATTGCCATTTTTATCTGACTCTAAAACCATCGTCGTCGTCGTCGTCGTCGTCCTCGGGATTCACGAGGCACGATGAGGGTAGGAGTGTTCATTCGCTAATGAAACGGAGGACTAACGAACAAATGGCAAACCGGAACCAATAGCATGAACAAAATAGTAATGAGAAACTGTCAAAGAAGATTTGCCGTCTCTGTGTGTTCGACTTCCTGTGGGCTCAGCAGCGCACTGTGCTCAGGGTTCTGTTTTTTTTTTGCTGCCACTTGCGGTCCCATATGTAGAGGATTTTGTGGAAAAAGTGCACCCCGTTCCAAAAATGGCGACAGTGGAATGGTCCCAGTGGAATATTTGGATTATGAGAAGCCTTTCAGGGAATCTTCACTAATGGAATAATTGATGCAGAGAAAGAATATGGGCCGTCAACACTAATGCGATTCTAGGGATGTTAATTCTTGGAACACATGTCTCGGCAATCGATCAAAGAGCACTCTCACAGCATGCTATTTAGTCAATTAGTATAGACATGTTCCTGTAGCCTTCCTAAAAGACTGATTCGTCTAGGAAAAGAGCTTGGAATTCTCTTTTCTATTTTCACATGTCAAACGGTTTCTCCCTCATTCCGTGGCCAAAGGCAGAGCTACCGAGTCGGGTAAAAAAAAAAATTTAAAAAAAAATTTAAAAAAAAAATTTAATGTACAATTTGAAAAGACTACTTTTGCAGATGGACAATCACGACTAACATTTGAAAAAGGGATATTTTCATGGAAAAAGCCTTTTTTTCGACATTACTTTCAAATTATCTCGAAAACGGATACATATAGAATGTTGCTCATCAAGAGCATTTTTGTTTAAAATCACTAGAAAAATCGTGTTATATTATTAAAATATGGTTATTTATGCAAAAACAACAAATTAGAAAAAAATTGAACTTTTCTTACTTCTAATAACTTTTTTATCTTAAGTTGCTCTATCATAGAACAACTTTTATTCTTTTTTTTATGACTCAAAGCCTTTTTTAAATAAGAATAATAAAAATCGTACGTTGGACAGATTTGCTAATTGATTTTTAAATTTAATTTTTGATTTTTTTTGAAGAAAATATGTTTTTTTACAGTGTACATATTTTTTTCATAAATTCAAATTAATTAACTACAACTTCTTGTCAGACGCAATTTTATTACAATCAACGGTTTTCGAGTTATGATTTTTTGAAAAATACGCATGACAAAACACATACGCCCTTTTAAAAAATTTGTCTTGGGTCAAAAAATTCCCTTAACCGGCGGAAAATCCATCGTCACTAATTACAAAGATATGTGCAAAGGTTCATCCAAATCGGAGAGGGTCGAGTTCAGTCATTTGCTCATTTGGCAGCGAAATGCTCAGTTCGCTCAAATTTTGCTTTTGTGTATTTTGCATTTAGTCGCGTCTACCAGAGAGCATGTCTTCATCAGCTCTCTCTCACAGCTAGGCTTGATGCCAGAATGTGATGTTGTTGTTTCAGGAAAGTTCCGCATAGAACTAAAACTAGAATATTGTCCATCATCTGGCACTATCATTTGCAATACAAAAATTTGTTTCGGAGCTGTCTGTTGAGCGGCAGCTATGGCATCACTGTTGCTTTTGAGCGAGCCCATGTTTCCTCTCTTCTTTCTGTCTCATAACCTGCTAGTAGACGAGTTTGTGATCGTAGCAATCGACATGTTTTGGTTGATTGTTTTCGAGAGCGGATGGGTGAAACAAATCAGCGGGTTGAGAAAATTGACATTTGCAGCAAATCGTGAACTGGTCTATTTCAGTTTGCCTTCTTACACATGCACGGAATCGCACTCATACAATATTGGGGAGGATGGTACATAATGCACCGTTTAAGCAATATCGTGAATTTCTAGGTAATTGAAGCTGAAATATAGGAATAAGTTATTGAGTATGGTGCATTACGATGTTTTCGTTGTAAATCAAAATGTGATTTTAATTCTAGGCGATGGTTTTTTCATGATATTTTTAAACCTTTTCCAATATGTAGATGCCAAGACGAGTTCAGGGTAAAACGCCCGTTTTATTGCTCAATATGCACCCCCCTAAAATTCTGGATCTTAAGACGCACCACAACACTGCCCTATGGTACGAATGAACAAATTTCGCGACAAAAATCAATAACTCAAAAACCATTAACTTTAGACAGATGATGTCTTCTGGAGATTCAATTTAAAATATAAGATCTATCTTTTGATTTTGGGTGGTGACTAGGTTGGTCCTTTTATACTGATAATAAAATTTTCAACTTTTTATTCATATGATTTAGAGGGTTTTTTCGCTTGTTCAGAATTGTAGATAATTTAATTTAATGAAACTTTGCATTTGTAAATACATAAACATAATTAGAAAAATGTACATAGCAAATGATGTAAATAAATGTAAGTAAACAAATGTGAATGCGTTAACACAGACGAACATACATAACACTTGCGGTTCTCTTTCATCGATTACGCATTGAACATCCACTTCAAATGTTTCTTAGTTGAGTAACATCGCCACAGAATAGCGCTGTCAAGCTCGATTTTCTTACGTTTAACGTTAACACACTACCGCCATCTATTTAGCTTAATCATCCATCAGCAGTGTGCTGAACAGAACGGCGCGTAGGTGGTGTTAGTGACGATGATTTGTAGTGTCAAATGTTCGATATGATATGTCTGTTTGTCTGTGATATATTTTTACTAAACAATAGGAGATGGATTTTTATAAAAATATAAACATTTCTCATAAAAAAAGTTAATGGTTTTTTTCGAGTTTATCGATTTTTTGTCGCGAAATTTGTCCATTCGTACCATAGTGCACTGGTATATTATGCACCACATTAATGGGGTAGCATGCACCGCTTTTGTAATAAAAGTAAAAACACAGCTATAAAAAGTTACTCATTAGAGGTGTAAAGTTGCAAACATATCGCCACGTCCCTCTTAGCTCTGTTTGGTTTGTCAAGCAGCCAATGGCTATAGAATAAAGACGTTGCGCAAAACGTTGTGATATGTTGCCAACTCTCGATATATATGACATCGCTTAGGAAAAAGTACCCAAAGGAGCAGTTATGTGAGGTAGCACGTTGGGTTTTATTTGTAAGTTTATCTACCATTGGGTCTCAAATTACTACCTTACTTTTGGAGTAGAATTTTATCAAGTAAGTTTTGTATACCCAACATTGGCTTCATACGTTTAACCCGCTCCACTGAGTATTTTTTTCTTAGCGTGTAGACGTATACATAACGACACAGTGCGTTCTGCCCCAGTTTTAGTTTCTGCATGCTTTTGTCTAAATTTTCTCGAAAATACATAGAATTAAAGTGAAGTTTTGACACTATCTTGATGTTTTGTTGTGTGCGATATATGTGAAGTGGATTTATTATAAACCATGGATATTAACGCTTGTTAAAAAAGCTTATTTTGAATAACACTATTATTTACATGTGAGTAAACAGTCGGGACAATTTCTTCAACTTTGATCATATTTGGTGTATATAGTGCCTTAGGCCATACTACCAAATTATGAGTTATGTTAACATTTTATTTAAAATTTGATGAAATATAATTCCATTAAATCTATAGTTTTAAAGATTTGAGCATATTTATTGAGTGGGTCATTCTACCCCAACGGTGCATTTTGTACTGTTCTCCCCTTGTTAGTTTTTGTTCAGATTGAGGAGCTACGATAGATCATACGTAAGCAGAAGGATCAATGTCTAAATATTGGCGTTTCTAGTTATAGATTACATACAGCTTCAATAAATGTCTCAGGTGTTGAATAAACTGCTTAAAACCCCTCCCGTACCCTATTTCACCGATCAACACAGACTTTTAGACCCAGATCTCCATGCTAGTCTCCGTTTACTTGGGTCCCAAAACCACCGAATATCGTATTTTGACCTCATGCGATTTGCATTTTTCTTCATAATTTGGCATCAAAAATTGAAATTTTGATATATTTTGAGAACCACCCAAATGACTACCTCAGCTTTTAAACGCTCTAGAAGCAAAAATTCGTAATTTTTAAGTCTTTAACAGACAACTTTGTAGAAGAAATTGTGTCGATCCGACTTCACCAGAAAAAGTTATGATCGTAGAAAGGCAGCATATTTTAGCCAAAAACAGCAAAGTACAGTAAGCCCTCCGATATGCGTGGATTACCTTGATGGTGATCTTAAATGATATTGGGGGATTGACATTCGTTGTTTCATCAAGCTACTTCCTTCAGAAAAGTTGTTCAGTAGACCAAGGCCCTCAGGATGGTAAATTTAAAAGTTCCGAACTATCTTTCTACGTGGCGCTAGTGTGCATGTAACTTGCTTTATAACCTGAATCGTGAGATCCTTGAGAAAATCCCGAACTGCAAATTTGACAAAAATAATTAAGTTAGGAATATTGAATCAAAAACTATCTGTTCTGGGATTTCTCTTATCTCTAGGATTTATCTTTTCTGATTTTAGGTTGCGCCAAGAACTTGGTCGAATCCACGCAATCACGAGGCTGAGAGTTTTTTTTTGTGCAGGACCTGCAAAAAGGCCATTCGAAAGCTTTCGGAAGAAATTTCGAGCAATTCCAATATCAAACTGAAAATGTGCCAAATGTTACTGAAGCATTTCTCTGAATTTCTCTGAAGAAGTTCTGGAAGTTCTCTTCCTAAAGTGCTCTGCAGAGTTTCTTTGAAGTACTCGTCAGAACTTTCCTGAAGTTCTCTGTCGAACTTTCTAGTAGTTCTCTGCAAAACATCCCTGAAGTTGCTGAATGACTCCCTAAAGTTCATTGTAGAACATCCCTGAATTTGTCGGAATTTCTCCGAAGAACTCCTCTGAAGTTCTCTGAAGAACTTTCATGAAATTATCTGAAAGACTTCCCTGAAGTTCTTTGCAGAACATCCCTGAGGTTTTCTAAATAACTTCCATGAAGTTCTCTGAAGAACTTCCATTTAGTTCTCTGAAGAACTTCCATGAATTTTTCTGAAGAGTTTTCTTGAAGTACTCTGCAGAACTTCCCTGAAGTTGTCTGCAGAACTTCCCTGAAATTATATTCAAAACCTCCCTGAAGTTCTCTGCAGTACTTCGCTGATGTTTCTGAAAGACTTCCCTGAAGTTCACTGCAGAACTTCCCTGAATTTGTTGGAAGTTCTCCGAAGAACTCCTCTGAAGTTCTCTGAAGAACTTCCATGAAGTTCTCTGTAGAACTTCCATGAACTTCTCTGGAAAACTTCCCTGAAGTTCTCTGAAAGACTTCCCTGAAGTTCTTTGCAGAACATCTGTGAGGTTCTCTTAATAACTTCCATGAAGTTCTCTGAAGAACTTCCATTTAGTTCTCTGAAGAAATTCTATTTAGTTCTCTGAAGAATTTCCTTGAAGTTCTCTGCATAACTTCCCTGAAGTTCTCTACAGAACTTCAGTGAAATTTGCTTCAGAACTTCCCTGAAGTACTCTGCAGTACTTCCCTGAAGTTTCTGAAAGACTTCCCTGAAGTTCACTGCAGAACTTCCCTGACTTTGTCGAAAGTTCTCCGAAGAACTCCTATGAAGTTCTCTGAAGAACTTTCATGAAGTTCTTTGCAAAACTTCTCTGAAGCTCTCTGAGAGACTTCTCTGATGTTCATTGCAGAACAACCCTGAGGTTCTCTTTAGAACTTCCATGGACTTCTTTGAAGAACTTCCATTTAGTTCTCTGAAGAACTTCCACGAAGTTCTCTGAAGAATTTCCTTGGAGTTCTCTTCAGAACTTTGCTGAAGTTCTCTGCAAAACTTCCTTGAAATTCTCTGCAAAACTTCCCCGATGTTCTCTGCAGTACTTTCCTGAAGTTCTATGAAGAACATCCCTGAAGTTCTCTGACAGGCTTCCCTAAAGTTCTCTGAGCAATTTCCCTGAAGTTCTATGCATAACTTCCTTGAAGTTCTCTGCAGAAGAACTTTCATGAAGTTTTCTGAAGAAATTCCATGAAGGTCTCTGTAGAACTTTCATGATGTTCACTTCCATGAAGTTCTCTGAAGAACTTCCATGAAGTTCTCTAAAGGGCTTACCCGAAGCTTTGTGAAGAACTTCTCTGAGTAGAGTAACTCGAAGTTTTCAGAAGAACGTACCAAAAATACCAATATTGGGGTAATCAGCCATGTGCACTAGCAATAAACATTTATTACATAGTTCACTGGCAAACCAATGCCACGCAGTGAAATAAATCTGAATTATGAAGTCGACCGTCTGGAAGACCATGACTACTCGACTAAATTTCCTGAAAACAGTAAATTCATACATGTCTAGATGCCTCAATGAACCATACATCTTTGTGCAAGACGCCAACTTGCTATACAAATGTCAAGGATCTCGAGATTCAGGTTATAAAGTAAGTTTACATGTACACTAGCGCCGCGTAGTGAGATAATTCTGAACTTTTAAGTTTACCATCCTCAAGGCTGTTGTGTATTGTTGTATTTGAAGATCTAGATCATGTATAACATTACTGTGTTCAGGAAAGTTAGTTGTAAAATTGAAAACTTCTAGACGCTTAACTCAACAGTCCAGAATTATCTCACTGGCATGTGAACTGTATAATCTGAACGTCGATATTACTGAGTCAGTAATACTGACACATAGCAAGATGGCATCTTCAAAAAAGATATTCGAGGGGTCTGAGCTTTTTGAATGGTGTACACCTTAGACCAGAACTCGTTCAATACGTGTTTATGTGAACTTATTGTAATATCTGTATTTTGATATCTATATCATGTATGAATTCTAGTAATGTTTATATTCCAGACGGTCGCATTCAAAGTTCAGAATAATTTCACATCGTGGCACTGGTCTTCTTGAGAACTATGCAATGAATGATTATAGCTAGTACACATAAAAGGCTCATTACCCCAATTTGGTTATTTTTGGCACGTTCTTCTAACAACTTCGGTTTAGTCCTTCAAAGATCTTCGTGGAAGTTCTGCAGTGAACTTCTTGAAAGTTCCTCAAAGAGCTTCA
Source organism: Aedes japonicus (assembly GCA_034211315.2). Classification (NCBI taxonomy): domain Eukaryota; kingdom Metazoa; phylum Arthropoda; class Insecta; order Diptera; family Culicidae; genus Aedes; species Aedes japonicus. Next base: position 18,122 of record JASCZW010004348.1, read on the forward strand.
GGGAAGATCTGCAGAGAACTTCAGAAAAGTCTTTCAGAGAACTTCAGGAAAGTACTTCACAAAACTTTGGATAAGTTCTTCAACTTTGCTTTTGTCATGATGATGCTGGCTTGTTTGACGAAGTAGGCCTTCAACACAAACCGAAAGAGTGGTGACTATTCATCCATAGCTTTTCAAAAAGTTTAAAAGCTGTTGTGCTGCATAATGGAAATGATCATTATTTTTTTTCCAGCAGCACATTCCAAATTGCTGAAGGAGAACTATGATTGTACTAAACTGTGACTGGATTCCTTGTGCTATTTAAAATATTGTGGAAAAGTGAATGTGAATTTTTTAATGATCAGTTTTCTCATGGGTCTTCAAGGTAGGAGATGATAATTTTGCATGTATTTCATATAAGGATGAGCAATATTTGGCAACGACATTATTTTGTCGCATCTATGAAGAGCCTAACCTAAAGTTCTCTGCAGATCACCCCTGAAGTTCTCTGAAGTGCAGAACTCTGCAGAACTTCCTTGCATATACTTCTCCGCTGACAACATTCACTGTCCTCCGCGAGAATGATGTTCGGGCAATGACGGATACTGTTTCTGATGAAATAGTCCGGTACGCACTCACGACTCACATGTCCATGAGCCTGAACGTACTGCTCAACTTCACAGCTCAACTGTACCGCTCTGCAGTTATTGACTAACAGTACCTCCGTTGTATGGTGGGCTATCTACAGCTTGGTCTCTACAGCTTGAGACCAGCTTGGGTCTGGGAAATAGCCTTCCTCCAGACATTTCAGTAGTACATCCCTGAGAGTTTCCGAAAATACCTGAATCGCCACATTCAGAGCCACTTTAAGGATTCCATCCGGTCCAGGTGCCTTGTTCACCTTAAGCCCTTTCGCCAGTGCCACGAGCTCCTCGTTCTAGACTTGCTTGCTCTCAACATTACTTCGCTCTTCCTCGCCATACGGTGTTAGATCGTGCGTCGGGATCTTAGTAACCTTCAGTTTTGCTGGACATAGCTCTGCAGCCTTTGATGGGCCTTTGTTCATCGCCATGACAATGCGGTACGCGTCGCCTCACAGCTCCTTGTAGCAGTTCGTCTTGCTCAGTCTTATCTCTCGTTTTAATTTGGTTCTGGCCGCTTGGAATACTATCCTATGCACCTCTTTGTCTGCTGCGGTTTTAGCTCTCTGGGCACGTCTTCTAGCTCTGAGACAACTTGCGCGAAGTATGCTGAGTTGCTCATTCCACCAGTATGCTGGGCACTGCTTGTTCCTCGCCTCTAGTTTCCTCGGCATGGCAGCGTCACTTGCCCTTACTAACGTATTCGTCAGCTCGTCCACATTTCGATTCAAGAGTTCGTTGTCGAAGTGCCTCAACAAAGATTTCCTTGTCGAAGACCTTCGTCTTCCACTTCTGCTCGCTTCTATTTGTCCTTCATATTGCTGGCCAATGCTCTACCGGATCGCCAGATTGTCGCTATGGGTATACTCCTCAAACACTCTCCAGTGCATATTATATATCATCAGAGACGGACTACACTACAAGGTAACATCGATGACGGATTCACGACCGTCTCTGCAAAAATATCTGGCGGAACCTGCGTTTGATAGTGTAAATTCCAGCTTTGCCAGAGATTCTAACAGGCTGCACCCTCTAGCGTTGGTACATCTGCTGCCCCACTTTACAGCCCAAGCATTAAAGTCTCCTCCGTCAGTGCATCCTGCATCTGGTGTAACTGCTCCATAGAGCACCTTGGGGGTTCATAGCAGCTGCCTACAAGGATCCCATTGATTTTCGCGATCAGGAACCCTATGTTATAACTTAACACTACATCTTGGATGGGTAATCTGTCACTTGTATCGTAGCCATCGCTTGTAATCACTTGTATCGCAGCCATCACCGCTCTATCTGCTACCCAGTTTCCGTTATTGAGAGGAACACGATACGGTTCCGCAATTATTGCGACGTCACTCTTTGTTTGTTTTGTTGTTGACTGCCTCAACAGTTGCTGTGCTATGTCGCAATGATTGAGGTTTATTTGGGTTACCTCTATTACTGCCGACCTGCTGTCGCCTTTTATATACAGGGCCCCTGAAGCCCCCATCATGTGGTCGTGTCCGTTCTCCTTTTTGCAAAGCATGGATCCCGGTTTCTTTGTACAGTCTCTTGCAAAATGACCCTTCTCCCCACAATTTCCTGCACAGATCTGATCGACCAGGTTGCAGTTCCTTGCCTGGTGACCAAACCCCATGCACTTAAAACATCTCTCCAATTCCTTTGGAACACGAGGAACGACATTCAGTGAGCACACCGACCACCCAAGTTTTACTCAACCCGACTTCAACAGCATGTTGGCTGTAGCTGTCAGCAGATGTATCGCCGCCGCCAGCGCTATCGTACGCCTTTCTCAACGTCATTGGTACATCTCCAAGATCGCAGTGCCCCTTCAGCGCCCTCATCAGCTCGTCCTCTATTGTGATCTCGTCATGATCCTTGCACTGGATCACAGTCTCCTATGAGAGAGCTTTAACTATCGCCTACTCACCAAGACTTTTAAACGATCGTCTTGAAGGCTGTGCTATCAAGGATCTTTTTTCAGTCCGAAAAGCATCTCACCTTTCTGGGTCTGCCTGGCTTTCACCACCTTCTTCCCTAGTTCCTTCAATTCCGGATCAGCTTTCACTGTTTGGAGGAGTTCTGCGTGCGCCGTTTCCCTCCTCAACAATTAGAGCGTCGCCTGACGTTTCCTCATGCTGCTGATTTTTCTTCCTTTTATCTTTCTAATTGCCAACAGTTCGGCATTGACTGCCTTCACCTTTCTCTTCGTCGTTTTTGAGCTTTTTCAGTTCCTCGTCCTCCTCTCCTGGTGTATGCCTTTTCCTTTTCTCCGAGCGTAGATTCTGGGGTTTCTTCGGCGTCTCCAGTGCTTCAGCCGTTGCCTTCTCCGTTTCCAGTTGACTGTCCTCAAGAACCTTTTCAGCTGTCTCTGCTCTCATCCTCAGTCCCGATTTGACACGCGTTGCCATCTCTTTGATTTCCTAGCGGACGTTGTTCCTGTCCTTTACATAATCATAGAGTTCGTCGATCCGGGTTCTGACTACCTCCATCGCCGCTTTCTTTCCAAGACTGTCCCCTCGAGTTGTACTGCTACTTTGTGGGGTGCATAGCTGGATCAGGAACCCCAATGGCTTGCTACTGCTGGTACTTGTAGTGGCCTTCGAATTCGGCACTGGTGACCTCTGTAACTTTTCGCTTCTTGCGAACATTATCACACCTCCGTCTCCGTTTTCGGGCGTTTTGCCATCGTCGTTTAGTTTTTTCCTATGTTGTTTTTAATTTTCATCTTTCTCGTTCATTTGTTCATTCGTTCGTTCATTCATTCGTTCGTTTCATTCGTTCATTCGTTCGTTCATTCATTCATTCATTCATTCATTCATTCGTTCGTTCGTTCGTTCGTTCGTTCGTTCGTTCGTTCGTTCGTTCGTTCGTTCGTTCGTTCGTTCGTTCGTTTGTTCGTTCGTTCGTTCGTTCGTTCGTTCGTTCGTTTGTTTGTTCGTTTGTTCGTTCGTTCGTTCGTTCGTTCGTTTGTTCGTTTGTTCGTTCGTTCGTTCGTTCGTTCGTTCGTTCGTTCGTTCGTTCGTTCGTTCGTTCGTTCGTTCGTTTGTTCGTTCGTTCGTTCGTTCGTTCGTTCGTTCGTTCGTTCGTTCGTTCTGTTCTGTTCGTTCATTCGTTCTGTCTTCATTCGTTCATTCTGTTCATTCGTCTGTTCATTCGTTCGTTCATTCATTCATTCATTCATTCATTCGTTCGTTCGTTCGTTCGTTCGTTCGTTCGTTCGTTCGTTCGTTCGTTCGTTCGTTCGTTCGTTCGTTCGTTCGTTCGTTCGTTTGTTCGTTTGTTTGTTTGTTTGTTTGTTTGTTTGTTTGTTTGTTTGTTTGTTTGTTTGTCTGTCTATTTGTCTGTTCTGTTTGTTTGTTTGTTTGTATTTGTTTGTTTGTTTGTTTGGTTTGTTTGTCTTGTTTGTTTGTTTGTCTGTCTGTCTTTGTTTGTTTGTTCTGTTTGTTTGTTCTGTTTGTTTGTTTGTTTGTTTGTCTTGTCTGTCTGTTTGTTTGTCTTGTTTGTTTGTCTTGTTTGTTTGTTTGGTTTGTTTGTTTGTTTGTTTGTCTGTCTGGTTTGTCTGCCTGTCTGATTTGTTTGTTTGTTTGTTTGTCTGTCTGTTTGTTTGTCTGTATGTGTCTGTTTGTCTGTTTGTTTGCTGTCTGTCTGTTGTTTGTCTGTTTGTTTGTCTGTTTGTTTGTTTGTTTGTTTGTTTGTTTGTTTGTTTGTTTGTTTGTTTGTTTGTTTGTTTGTTTGTTTGTTGAAGGTGAATTCCCTGCAGGATATTGTATATTGGTAATATGCATACACCTTCTTCATCAAAGAATTTTCTTTTTTAAGCATTTTGCGTATTTTGCAGTACCGTTCTAATTTAGTAATAATTATGATAAAGAATGTATTTTTTTCTTTTGTAGTTTTCACTCCATTATCCGTATTTTCGCCTCCTCTTTTTCGACAGGAAAAGCACGAATACAATTTATAATTCGTGGAAATCTCTCAGCCGCATAACGACGCTGAATGTATGGTTCGTCGTCTAGCCTTTAGTCAAACTTGTGTTAATGTCCAGAACTGTATAAAGTTGGACATCTGGCAAATCATTCGCTGTGCAGGCTCCAGTACATTCATTTTCAACTTTGGCGCTTCTGAAAGCATCTCTTTGACTCCAAGGCATGTGATCTGTAAACTTCAATCTTCAATCGTCTCTAAAGGTGCCGGGTCAGATTTTCTTACTCCATTCTTCACCAAGAACTTTGCTGAAAAACTTTCAGTACCAGCTAGGGTAATCCTCAATCGATCCATGATGGAAGGAACTTTCCCGAGTCCGTTGAAGAAAGCTGTAAACACTACCATTCACAAAGTTGGGAGCATTCACGGCGTTAAAAAGTACCATGGAAATTATGTTTCATTGATAAATATCAGTGATTGAAGAAGTAAGAAACACGAAGTTTCAAATTTCTTGAAGAGGCCCTTTTCCGTGAACAACCCTACCATCCCGTATCGTCTAATCCCCCGAAAAATACGGGAGAAAATTCTAATGAATGTGCAATTTTTTATTCACCCCCTCAACCACGTCTTCCTGCCATTTTTCCTAGTTTATCGGAACATACTCCTACCCCGGAACTCCTGAACTGCTACCACAACACTACTCTCCTTGGCTGAACGAATCATAGGTATGGGACATTGTATCACTAACGGGATAAAGTTACTGGCACCAGACGAACTTCAACCAGGGAGAGGGAAAAAAATATACGAGCTGTTAATAAACGCGTGTGCGACATCGCTGAAAAGTGCTCCCTCCCTGCCTTCCATCCCTCCCATCCCTGCCATCCCTTCCGTATCCAAGTCAAATACTAGCTGATGACGCTGCTGCTGCAACTGTGCCAGACTGGAATCAGGGAAAATAACGCAGTCGTCTCGTCGTTCGTCGTCGATAGTGTAATATAACGTCCGGGGTCGTGTCGGGTATCACTTTCCGACCCCGCACCCTCCCCCCCCTCATCAGAGAATGCTTTCAACCCTAGTAGAAGAGGACGTTTTGCAACGACGAGGATGGCGCAACATGGTACCATTGTTATTTATCATTTAGTTCCAGTGCTCACTTCATTTATTTAGATTTATTGCAAAATTCCACCCGACAACAATGTGGTATTATAGTTACGTACGGAACCCCTTCCTTTTCGGAGTCGTTCGGGAGGGGAAGTGCGGTGAACTCTTGCCTATCCTAACGTTTGAGGTGATTTTTAGCTTTGAAAATAGGAATTTCCCAAAATTATCACAATAAACAGACCCCTCGGCATCGTTACGAATCGCTGGAGTTTGACTAATCCTCTTCCGTTTGCCTTCTCTGCGCCCTCCGCGGGATTTACTCCGGGCGGAAGTTTACTCCGTACCGGCCGAGCGGTCAGCCATCGGAACCAAAGATGCAAATCCCACCGCCGTTGTCGTTGTCGATGTTCACTTCCGGTCCCTGGAATTATGTTGCCCCTGAAGGCAGAAGTGGTAGCACCCAATCTGCACAAACACTGACTAGCTATCGAAAGGCAGGTGGGGACTAAACGCGATATCTTTGTCTAGACTGCAGTACGTCAGCAGGAAGTGGAGTTCCTAGGTCGGCGTCGTCAGAGTGGAACGGATTTTGAATATCAGGTAGCTATCGTCTCGATGCAAGGGACTTAAAATCCCGATTGCATCCCACCGTCAGCCAAGTGGATCACCATCCTACGGGAGAGGTCCATTCGAACCTATAAATTTCAATTCGATACGGCTGAGCCAACAACAGTAGATCTGGAATGCACATACACAAGGAATGGCCGCGAATGAGCCCTCGCAGGTGCTCCGTTTGAGCTGGGCCGACGGTTCCTAGACCATGGCGACGGTGAAAAATGTTGCAAATTACTGCCAGCGATTATTTCCGATTGTCAGACAGACCAGGAGAGAACCCAAGCCACCGCACACGGTAACTAACGAACCCATTCGGATGTATGAATCAGTCGGATGGACGATGATACCCCGGGAAGATTTAGTTACACCATTGGATGTCATTGGATCTCGGGGAATTCATTTTCGAGTTGGCCTTTTGAAGGGGAGTGCGGTGTTTTACGGATGGATCATGTAATTCAGTGATTGTGGCTGCGAGGATGGATGGACGCACAAGGGGTCATTATCAAGTTTGCTCTTGGTAGCTCTGAGGCCCACACGGATGAGCGGTGAAAAGTTTTGGTGGTGGGCAATACCGGACGATGTGTTCGTAGTTGTTGATTTAATTCTTCCTAATCCTGATTATTTCGCTGTTGATTGTTGATAATAAACCATTCAAAAGGCGCAATAACCATTTGAAAGGGTGTAACAATAAAAACTTTGTCGAACAGGAAGAATGCGTATTGATTGTTTTTACTCCTACCATCGGATTCTGCACCGCCACCTCATTCAACGCCATTACGCCTAAAACTGTAATCGAGTAGTTTGATGGGTTCTTCTTGACGATGGCCCAACATTTTTCGCTTGGGTGGAGCTCTGACGATTTGGAAGGCATCTTGTTGATGGTGGTGGTTGAAAGACAAAGGATTGAATCACAAGAGGGGATATGGCAAATTTTCCAAAGATAAACGACCGAAGGTTGACCGAATTGACAAACCGTTTTTTTATGTCCTATTAAAATTTTGGCTGAAATTTGTTCAATGTGTATTGTTAACCTTGTACTGAAGGGTGCCCCACACCAAACTGCATCAAAGAAAATGTAAAACAAAATCATTGGGAATTTTCTCTTGAAAATTTAGGTGGAAGTAGTTTTTTGGTTGTTGTATTTTTATATCTGTCAGTTTTTTGAAAATTGGAAAAAATGGCGTCACCCAAACAGCAACGTCACGAACTGATTATGCCCAAGCATCTGTAAAATCCTCAACTCTCTCCTTCATCGGGACATCAGAAATGTGTGATTAAACGTTACTACGAAACTCTGAGCATCGGACAAAGGAGAAATGCAGTAAGGAGAATGAGCATGAGCATGAGCATGAGTGACCGCCCGAGGTTGCTACTCCGTTATTACCAGATCAGCTCTTATTACACAAAGAACCAAAGGATGATGCTTGGGACTAGCATACATCCTCAATGTGTAAAAACTGGTGATTTTAAACTAAGGCAATATCGGCGCCGGCCTCGTCCGAATGCAGGTCAAATAGGGAATGGGTAGGAATATGTTGACATGATACTCGCTTTGTTGGAAGCCGAGAACACCTCTGCACTTCCACGAGAAATCACTGGGATGTTGGATAAAATGATTCGGTTGGCAGCTGGATCCGTTTTGGTAAACGGTGTGCTGAATTTAACTGACGTCGGCAGCAAATAAGATATTTAACTATGTTCCCGATTTATTCTCTGTACAGAGATGCAGATGCTATTCAAATTTTGGCACCGATTTAAACCAATAGTAAGGATGCTATTGGGGCCACTCACAAGTGTGGGTGGTTTATTTCAATGGAATACAAGAATACGTTAAGAACATCGAGTTTGAGGGCCGATTTAAACCAACAGTAGGGATGCTGTTGGAGCCACACACAAGTGTGAATGGTTTATTCAGCAATTTTCAAGAGCATTTTAAAACACCGAGTTTGAGGACCGATTTAAACCAACAGTAAGGATGCTGTTGGGGCCACTCACAAGTGTGGGTGGTTTATTTCAGCAGAATACAAAAATAAGTTGAAACACAGAGTTTGAGGACCACTTTAAACCAACAGTAGGGATGCTGTTGGGGCCACTCACAAGTGTGAATGGTTTATTTCAATGGAACAGAAGAAAACGTGAAGAACATCGAATTTGACGACCGATTTTAAAACAACAGTAGGGATGCTGTTGGAGCCACACACAAGTGTGGGTGGTTTATTTCAGCAGAATACAAAAGTATTTTTAAACACCGAGTTTGAGGACCGATTTAAATCAACAGTATGGATGCTGTTGGGGCCACTCACAAGTGTGGGTGGTTTATTTCAGCAAAATACAAAAGTATTTTAAAACACCGAGTTTGAGGACCGATTTAAACCAACAGTAAGGATGCTGTTGGGGCCACCCACAAGTTTGAATGGTTTATTCAGCAAACTTCAAAAGTATGTTAAAACACCGAGTTTGAGGACCGATTTAAACCAACAGTAAGGATGCTGTTGGGGCCACTCACAAGTGTGAATGGTTTATTCAGCATCTTCAAAAGTATGTTAAAACACCGAGTTTGAGGACCGATTTAAACCAACAGTAAGGATGCTGTTGGGGCCACTCACAAGTGTGAGTGGTTTATTTCAATGGAAAACATGAATACGTTAAGAACATCGAATTTGAGGATCGATTTAAACCAACAGCAGGGATGCTGTTGGGGCCACTCACAAGTGTGAATGGTTTATTCAGCAGAATACAAAATTATTTTAAAACACCGAGTTTGAGGACCGATTTAATTCAACAGTAAGGATGCTGTTGGGGCCACTCACAAGTGTGAATGGTTTATTCAGCAGAAGCTTGCAACTTGAGCAATGTAAGTGTCCGGCCTGACGACCTCCGAAACAAATGAAACATCCAATCACAACATCTCTCAACAAAAACATCCAGACACAATCCTATACTACTTAGAGGCGGAATGGATTTGATTCATGGAATAGTAGATAAAGTTCAGAAGAAGAGACGAGGAGAACTCCTCGACCTCTCATATGTGACACATGTAATGAAATGTTATTAGAGAGAGGGTTATCCCTGTTGAACAACGAACACGTATCTTCTAGTGCACAAGCATCCGGGATTTCCTGAAAAATAATATTAATAGAAACAAAGCTTCATGTGAATAAATATGTATGATAATAAAAGATCTTATTCTGAAAATATAAATTAATCAAACCCCAACAAACATATGCAATGACTACAAGGGCAAACAATGAAAATGATAAAAATGACAGTAGTCATTAGCAAATGTGAACTCAGCAAACAACCAGAAATAACGCACATGCCTCACAACGCGGACTAGGGGAGTCAAAACCCACAAAACTGCAGAAATGCGCAGCTGAAAATGAAAATTATTACCTAGCAGAGGAAACGTTTACTAATATATTTATCAATTATGCCTAGATGAACCTGAAAGTACTGAAATTTGTTTCAGACAGCGAACGGTGCACAGGTTTGCGTGGACAAAACGTCAAAATGCTCAACAGAACATGACAAATTAACAAGAGAAGGGGCATTTATTAGGGAATGATTGAGAGTAGTTGTTAAATTTAGGGTAAACCTTTCTTCGGGAAGAAATTGTTTCATATGCCTCCCTCACATTCCGACGCAAATCCATCCCTCCGACGCAATAAGCCGAAAACTGGAAAATCCCGCTAGAGCCAGTCGATTCCAGTCTTTTTTCGTACGTTGGCTCATCAAGCGCACCGTGCAGTGCATCTGAGGTGCTACACAGTGCCCCAGATGCAACACCCTGCCACCATATGGAAAATCAGTTACATAGATCTGCATGAGTGACTTTTTCCGGTTCCGAACTGCAATGGGAATACATACAGATCAAAAGAGAAAGACAGAAAAAACAAGCGAACGCCGCACGTCTGGATTTCTCCGTGTAAAAAGCGCCTCCACTCGCATGATCCGGTCATGTTTGCCAATATTTCTTTGTGATAATGTATGTTTGAATGGAGCAATACTATTTAAAACACTATACTTAGCTGAATGTTTGATCCCGTATCCAATTGGAGAAATGTAAGCAAATCACAGGTTCATAGGTTTTTTCACATTAGGTAGAACCTTATTTCTTTTTAAGTACTAACAGATATATATGGAAAATATGGCTGACAAAATCTTTTCCACTGCGATCATAACAATGTATCTCTGTCGTGTTTTTTTTCCATAGAGAATCTTCGTTTTAAAACTATCAAGTTCAAAGTACTACAACGACACCAGCTCTTCTTGCGTTGGTGATTTCGCTGGCATGACAACCATGACGACGGGAGCAGATGAAGAAAATTTTATTCGATTGAGGACACTTTTTTTTCATTTTCACAACCTGGGCCCACATTTGAGTGAGATTTTCGATGCTCAACACTGGCACCATACTCCGAGGAACACTTCACGACGAAATTGTAGCGTATTACGGGTGAAAATCAACAAAAAATTGCAAATATCACACGCGCGAACTGGTTTGCAACCATTTGGATCCACAGCGCAGCCAACTCTCTTTCATAGAAACCATTTGTACAAGCGCACTTAAAATCCGCAATAAGTAGTTCACAATTCTTCAATGCGCTTTACTCCATTTTTGATAACAAATTTACAAATTTACAAATCAGTCGCGAGAAACAACCAAAATTGTCGATGAACTTTTAAGACATGTACTAACGAGCACGAAATGCACACCGGAGGAGAAAAAACACGTCTTCTTCGCTCAACAGCACAGCCTACTCCTCCATTTAATGAAAATGGTATGCTGAAATGCTGAAAAACAAATTGAGTATTGCAAGTATTAAATTGTCATGCTGCTCTGTGCCCTGAAATCCAAAATAATCTGAAATGCAAAGATGTCACAAGGCGTGCTGAAATTATTCATTAAATGAGAATGGCAAATACACCCTGCTTGAACACGATCTTCAGTCGCAGCCACTCACTTTCCAAGTTGACAACGTTGCCCATGCTACGCCAACCAGCTTCTCCATGCTGAAATACTGAAAAAATGTATAGAAAACTACAGTAGAAAAACTAATTAGTGTGATATAACCACAACGGAACTGACTCTTAGCTTCGGGTCTTGACAAGCAATCCCTACTGAGCCCTTGCGGCACGTCAAGCCGGCCAGGTCAGCGCAAGGGCCGTACTTATGACTGGTAGTGTACGTACAAAGTGCAGAAGGCTCCAAATCGTGACGGACGGCAAAATGCGGTGGGAAAGTCACGGGCCCGGAAGCTGTACACGCAGATCCTGACGAAGCCTCACTGTCTCATCATGGTTGATGAGATTTACGTCAAGGCGGACTACTGGCTTTCGGGGCTACTGTTCTTCATCGCCCGCCCAGCACAAGTTTGATGTGCCGGAGGAAGTAAGGACACTGAAACATTCAAAGTTTGCCAAGAAATACATGATTTGGCAAGCGACCTGGTCATGTAGCAAACGGAGTGCGCAATTCGTAACTACCGGGACTGTAAACGGGCAGATCTATCCCAAGGAGTGTCTGCAGAAGCGTCTGCTTCCTCTGCTGTATCAGCACGAGGGCCCTATGATCTTCTGGCCGGATCTAGTTTCGTGCCACTATTCAAATGTTGTCCTGGCGTGGTACGAAGCTTCGGAACTAAGGCCCAACAAAAAACACTGGGCTATTATGAAGCAGGCACTACGGAAAGCATCCCAACGAGGTCAAGTCTGAGGAAGACATGAAGAAAAAGAGGGTTTCCGTATAGAAGAAACTGCAGCCAGATGTTGAACAAAACTTAATGAGTGAATTTAAGCATAAGGTGCGAGTATCCCGACCAGAAGCGTATAACATAAAAATTACAAAATTATAACAAACCTTGTTTCGACTAACTGATTATGATATAAATTTATTTAAATCATTTTTATCTGGATAATTGTAAAACAAACCTATAACAAATTATAATATAATGCACTGATCGGCACATTCAGCGTAAAGAAATAAATTAATTTTAACACTAGCTGATATGATTTTGCTACATCGTAACAAAACTGTTACAAAGTTTGTTTTGTTTATGTTGAACGCTTTTGATTTTTTTTTTTCATCCGGACATTTCATTACAAGGTATAAACAAAACAGTACTTACCTGCCTATTATAATAGTTATCAAACAGTTTAGTCTCCGATTACATATGGAACTATTTGTGTACCGATTTTAGTTTTGTTGGTGCCAAATCAAAGCTATACAGTCCTCAAATAATTGGTCTAAATTTCATTATGATTAGATAAATCTTCATGGAGACATGACCAAAACATGCAGTTCAAAATCGAACAATACCACTCACACCCATCGATCTGCTTGCATACTATTGTGTCGTATCTGGGGCATTGTATAGACTGATTCCACGCCAAATCGGTCGGTCACCAAACTCAACTATCTTCGATTTTGATGAAACTTGGTACACGTCTTCGGTATGTTGAAAAAAAAAATCCACTGGTGTTAAGATTATTTGGATTCAAGAGTAACTTTTGAGATGGGTGTATGTTTTTTTTCCAACATTTTACTTGAAAAATCGTAGTTCAAAACCATTACATTTAGAGAAAAACTTTATATGGAGGAGTTGTAGAGAACTAAAAAGGCTTTGTGTAAAAAATGTACACTGAAAAAAAATTTTTTCATAAAGAAAAATCGAAAATAAATACTAAAATCAAATATAAAAAAACATATTTTTAATATTTTTCAAATTTGTTTTGTGGAAATTTGAGAAAAAAAGACACGTTTTGAAAAAAACTCTAGGATGGACGCTCTTATAATAAAAACGTTTTCCGAAGAGCGAACTTTGGTGCATATTTCAAATTTTGGTTATTCATTATTATAAATGAAAATTAATTATACAATATGATTTTGAAGATCATTAAAAACAATAATGATTGTAATGATAAATCACCTGAACGCAAACCGTTTTCGAGATTTTTCGGATTTTATTTCAATAGAATGAAAAAACCTCAGAAAATTCACTCTTTCTTAAGTTAATCGAGATTTCCACCAGAAATGATAAATTTTCCAAGATCTTCATATTATAACGTTCACGTTACTCTAATGTCCTCTTTTCTTTTGATATCAGGATGATAAGAAGACTCATTTGAAAAGAACAAGATAAATAGCACTATTGTTTTAATATTGCAATCAATATATTTATAATTGTTTTATGGCTGTATCGGTCGGGCCGCTCAGAGAATGAAGGGAGCGAATTTGCTAAAGCGATGAAAGTAACAGCGAGATAGATGTCGCAGGGGTCATATAGAAGAAGCATATTAATCGAACTGCTGACTATTTTGCCAAGCTCCAACGATGTTAGAGGTCGGGTGTAGTGTGTGAAAACTACACTCCGAACAGTTCGGTGATGTAGCGATGAAAGTAACACATATTGTTTAAGGTAGGTAGACAAATAGCAGCTATAACGTATGTCAGGTATATCTTCTCATAAAAAAAACAGCTAATGTACGCTGCCTGTAAACTACCAGAGATGTTTTATACCTGCATTTCCAAAGGTACCACAGCCAATATACAGGGTGTTCGGTTCCTTAGTGCAAATATTTTAAGGGGCGATAGAAGATCATATTTGAAGAAAAAAAATGTTCTACGCATATGATCAAATCTCAAAAACCACGAAGTTATTAAACTTTTTCTGTTTTGGTCTATGCTTGCCAGAAATTGGCTCTAACTCTAAAACCATGCCATCAAACAAAAACTGTTACCTTTATCGGATAGTTTGGTAAATTTCCAACTTAAAAGCGTCCTTTTTACTTTCTGTAAGTTGCATTTAGACACATTTCAGGGATAAACGAATCTAAAACTTTTGTTTTTCTGCGGATTTTCCTTATTATTTCAAAAAATACGTAATAAAGTTTATTGTTTTGTCTAACCAAAAGATGCCTCTCAAACCGCTCTACAACTCTCTTTTGACACCAACTTTCTATCTTGTTTAGTTTTGTCGCAAATTTGTACTAAACACATCTGGTTGGGTCGTTAATCAACGGTTGCGTAAAACACGGAATTCAACCCACCGTGCGTTGCTGTTGACGTCTGTTTGCAGCGCGCATAGCATCACTTGATCGCCACGTGGAGTGACGGTATGAAAGAAGAAAAATCTAAACAGAAATTTACAGCTGGCAGAAAACAAACATGTATTCTCCAGAAGAGCTGGCGGATATTCATCTCTGTTACGGTTTTGCCAACTGTGTGGCAACGAGAGCCCAACAAGAATATGGACGCAGATTTCCCAACCGTCGACTGCCAAACGCAAGTATGTAAAAATAATACAAGTGTGTAAGATGTTTAGTTTGTAAACATTACGTTGAGACAGGAACCTTCACGTCTACACACCGTCGGTTCCGGAATGGAACGTTATTTTGGACTGCAACTCAAGCCGACCAGCCCCGCCGGTCGCTGACGCCGGCCATGGAGGAGAGAATTTTAAGAACTGTGAGAAACGATCCCAAAACCAGTACAAGGCGAGTTGCAGCTCAGTTACCGGTCTCTCACTGGAGCGTATGGAACGTTTTAAACAAAGAGAATATGCATCCGTTTCATACGCTGCAAGTTCAGGAGCTTCTGAAAGAGATAAACCACTCCGGCTTGAGTTCAGCAGGATTATGACAGCGAAAAGGGATGAGGATGCATTTTTCTCGAAAAGCATCCTTTGGACGGACGAGTGCACCTTTACCCGTGCAGGATACTTCAATAGCCCACAATGACCACACGTGGGCAATTGAAAACCCAAGAGTGGTCAAAGAAACAAGAACACAGTACCGGTTTTCCGTTAATGTATGGGCCGGTATAATTAACCGACAGCTCATCGGGCCGTACATTATCGAAGGTTCGCTAAACAGTGTGAAGTATTTGGAATTTTTAGAGAACGAGCTTCCAATCTTGCTGGAGGATGTCCCACTTGCTGTGAGACGGCGCTTGGTGTTTCAACAGGACGGAGCCCCACCTCATTCCACAAATGCGGTAAGACATTTTCTGAACGCCAACTATCGGGAACCGTGGATTGGACGGAATGGGCCGATTCCCTGGCCCCAAGGAGTCCGGATTTGACTCCCATGGACTTCTTTTATGGGGGTGCATGAAGGAAGAGGTGTATTCGGCGACATTCAATACTTGCGAACAGCTAATTGACCGAATTTTTATTGCTGCCCGAAAGATACAAGAGAAAATGAATAATATTAACCTTGTGGAAGAGACCGGAAGGAGGATCATGTACTGCATCCAAGAAAATGGAGGACACATTGAGCAACTATTGAAATAAATTTATGAAAGAAACGAAGATCAGTGTTTTAATTTGAATAATCATTGGAAAATACCTAATTAGTTCAATGAACAAGTTCAATGTACAATGGTATCGAGAAAAAAGGACATTTTCAATTTTCATCATGCGTTCAATTGAACCGTCCGCAGCATTGTTTTTTTTGTCACACTTTTCATACCGTCACTCCACGTGGCGATCAAGTGATGCTATGCGCGCTGCAAACAGACGTCAACAGCAACGCACGGTGGGTTGAATTCGTGTTTTACGCAACCGTTGATTAACGACCCAACCAGATGTGTTTAGTACAAATTTGCGACAAAACTAAACAAGATAGAAAGTTGGTGTCAAAAGAGAGTTGTAGAACGGTTTGAGAGGCATCTTTTGGTTAGACAAAACAATAAACTTTATTACGTATTTTTTGAAATAATAAGGAAAATCCGCAGAAAAACAAAAAGTTTTAGATTCGTTTATCCCTGAAATGTGTCTAAATGCAACTTACAGAAAATAAAAAGGACGCTTTTAAGTTGGAAATTTACCAAACTATCCGATAAAGGTAACAGTTTTTGTTTGATGGCATGGTTTTAGAGTTAGAGCCAATTTCTGGCAAGCATAGACCAAAACAGAAAAAGTTTAATAACTTCGTGGTTTTGAGATTTGATCATATGCGTAGAACATTTTTTCTTCAAATATGATCTTCTATCGCCCCTTAAAATATTTGCACTAAGGAACCGAACACCCTGTATTGTGCTCATACATAGTCGCATTCATCAGTAAAATCTATCTGAGTGAACTGAAAATGGAGTTTAACATGAAGAAGTGTTGTATGCCGTTTCCCACTAAACGGTGCTCAAAAAACCTTCGTAGATTAACCGAACAAAATGTCAAAAACTCAAGTTTATGGGCAAAACACATTTGGACACTTCTTTGATGATTTGTGATAATTGTCGTTTGCATTTAAATAGAACGGAACAATCCCATGCTGCAATTTCGGAGCCTAGTGAGAAACCATCAATTACTAACATTATGGATCCACAACCATCTACATCACGGCAAGTAGGCTTGTATGGTCTCGAGGAAACGCCATCGGCAATATCATTAATGTCAGTGCCATCTGATAGCAGTGTGCAAGATTATTCAAGGCGCCATAATATTGAGCTATTTTACAAGGGCGTAGCTGGAATCAACGTTTCGCCAATATCGGCTAAAAGTTCCTGAACGTAAATTATGCCCGCAAAAAGTTCAAAGATGTTTCAAACGGCATTCGGACACACATATTTGGGGATCAAGCGGAGGAGGATGACCTGGAACAATTGAAAGTGAAAGCAGCCGAATATGACGAAATAATCGCGCAGCTAAAGGACCGGTATGCTGATCCAGAAACTTCGAGGGACGATCAAGTAAGGATACTTTCGGTTTTACCACAATCTTGGACAAATCAAAGAGTAATGGCAGAATTTGGAATAACAAACAAGTACATCGTATCACAAGCTAAATTCCTTGCAAAGCACGAAGGTGTTTTAGCTGCCCCTAACGAAAAGCTGGGACACGGTCTGAACCCGGAAATAAAAACCAAATTTTGCAATTTTACGACAGTGATGAGATTACACGAGCAACCCCTGGTATGAACGACTACGTTTCAGTCAGGAGTGAAGGTAAGAGGGTTCATATTCAAAAGCGCCTTTAGTTTGTTCATTAAGAGAAGCTTTCATTAAATTTCAAGAGATGCATCAAAATGCTGTTGGGTTTAGCTCTTTTGTAGCACTAAGACCAAAGCATTGCAAATTACTTGGCAGCACAGGTTCTCATAACATTTGTGTTTGCACCATTCATGAGAACATTAACTTGATGCTTCATGGTCTTAGAAAATATTCATTCGAGAATGATTATAAATTGTGTTTTGAAGAAATATTATGTAGCTCATCAACTAGAACTAAAAAATGTTACCTCCGTGAATGCGAACGATGTTCAGGCTTTTCAGATTTTGAGAGTAGTTTAACAGACAAATTAGAAAAACGTGGTTTAGTTGAAATATCTTTTGAGCAATGGATTTCAACTGATAGATGTAGTTTAGAGACACTTGTTAAACCAATTGATGAATTTATTGCTTATTTTTGTGAAAAGTTGGAACAATTAGTATCCCACGATTTTGTCAAATCTCAGCAGTCTAGTTTCTTGAGAGATTATAAAAGTTGTCTTAAAGACGGCGAAGTAATAATAATTTGTGATTTTTCTGAAAATTATTCATTTTGTTTTTCAAGATGCTGTTCAAAGTAGTTATTGGAGTAATGCGCAAGCCACTATTCACCTTTTGTCATTTATTACACGGAATCTGGAATACTTAAAAATATCAGTTTCATTGTTATCT
>JASCZW010004349.1:0-54079 GCA_034211315.2 Aedes japonicus
CGATATATCAAAATTTTCAATCGCAAAAAGTTGGTTTGAATTTTTTCGCCATACAAACGGTGTTTTTCTGGGTGTTCCGAACAATTTCTCCTGAACCGTGAAATAATGTTGTGTAAAATATCTCTCCAGACATTTTTTCTATTGATTAGAACATTTCAAGCTACTTTTACAACTCAATTTATGTTTTACAAAGTTTGCACTGCAAACTTAAATTATTCACCTGAGCTGAAATGCGATCAGTCAATTGTGTTTAAACCAGATTTTGCCCGATTATGGGGTAACTTTTGCTCAAAAATCTTGTTACTTATGCACAAAAGTGAGGAAAAACCGGTTTCTACATTAGACCCGGGTTATCTCATAGATGTGTAAGTGCATTTTAGAGTGTGGTTCATGAGTTATGAATTTTTAAAATAAGTATTATTGGAAAAACTAAAAATGTTATAAACTCAACTAAAACTCCCCATTTCTTAAATTTTATCCATTGTAATCTAGTTAGTTCGATGGTTGTGAAGATGTTAATGTAAACCACTCATACCGATGTGATCTAGAGAGAAAGCTACGAATCAGCATATTTTAATAAAGCTTTGTTTTTGGATCTTCAAAAACTATCGCACCTTTAATATTTGTCAAGAGTAATAAAAATATACATTTCTAATAGGCATTTCTGAATCAGAATCAGGCCAGGGTTTTTTACTACTTTTCAACAAAGATTATTTCAATCTCAAAACTGACATTTAAAAAAACTACGTTTTTTGCAGAAGAAAACATGTTATACGATAAGTTTTGTCCATCTGTTACGAATATCTTGATTTATCCCTGCCAGTTATTTCCATCAAAACGCACTTCACCTATCCGTGGACAGAAGAACTTTACACATTTAATTATGTAAATGATTCAATTTGAACTAAAATACACGTTATTATTGAAATCGACAAAACCAATATGCATATATTCTTTTTTTCAGAAGTGTGGATGTCCAACAGGGGGGGGGGTAATCATATTTGTGACAAAGTGTGACAGAGGGGGGAGGGGTTTAAAAACCTGAAATTTGATGGACGTCATTTTTGAATCACCACCGAAGCTGATCTGAAGATCGTTACGACTCGCAGTATTTGCGTACCCTAACACATGATATAGATGGCAAATACGCTGAAAATATTATGACAGGCCATTTCCTGCAGTTAGTAGCTCAATTGTGACCAGGCATAGTTTGCGATAGCCACTGTACAATTCCATTGTTGTGTGTACACGTGCAAGCTGCTATATCAACGTAACCATCGCTCAATGATTTGCTATCAATTCAACCTGTCATATACGCACATATTTGCAATAATAACTTCATAATAAAATTAAATCTAGCACATGGCAATTTAGGTAACGTGTTTAGGCCTGTTTAAGTTAACGACAATCTAACTGTAATAAACAACCACCTGAAATGAATTAGCTCACGCCAATGAAAACTGCACCTTCTGATCGTGATCCCTTAGCTACTTGATGTCAGGCGTACTACCAACATGTTCTAAGAACCTCGTTCCTCAGCGTAATCGGACAATGGCCCGCCGGCAGCTACAGCCAATACCATGCTGAACGATGTCGCACCTATCGACAAGCCTCAGTGATACGATACTCTGAGTTCCGGAAGTACGCCCTCCGTATCCCGCAAAACCTGACAGCTACTTGTAATAACGGTCTAGCTCCACTGCATATGAAATTCTATGACATAAGCTCAGGCTGCACAACATTTTCAAGTATTGCTAGATAACACAATTTATTACACTGAAATTCACACTACAGCTTATATCTATCACTAGCTGATCCCGGTGCGAGCGTTGCTACGCCTGCAACTAAATGAATGAACATTACATAGAACTGACGCTTTTTTTTAATGAGTTTTTTTTTGAGTAATAAGGAGTTCAAACTTCTATCAGAACATTCTTCTTACCCAGGCAATACACAGTTTGTGGCTTAGTGACCTGGATAATTCTCAGGATTGGTTGAAATTTGTGTTTGAATTCACCATAGAAACATTTCTTGCATTCAAAAAACCCCGCATACCATTTTTGATTCCATTTGCTTGATTAGTTCTCAAGCTATGCAGAAATTTGTGTTTCATTTGTATGCGAGCCGGAAGGGGGAAGCGGTCTCAAACAATCATAAGAACCTTCCCCAGGCCCAAAAATACCTGCATACATATTTTCACTCCGATCGGTCAGACAGACAGTCAGACAGAAATCCATTTTAATATAAATAAAAATCCTGTTTCCAATAACCCCACATGCCAAATGTGGTTTAATTTACTTCAATAGTTCTCGAGTTATGCAGAAAATTGCGATTCATTTGTATGAGAGCCCCCCCCCCCCCTTTCAGAGGGCAAAGGGGTCTCAAACCACCATAGAAATATGTCTGACCTTCAAAAAAAATCCACATGCCAAATTTGATTACATTTGCTTTATTAGTTCTCGAGTTATGCAGAAAATTGCGTTTCATTTGTTTGAGAGCCCCCTCCCCCTTCAGAAGGCGGAAGAGTCTCAATGACCATAAAAACAGTTCTCTCCTTCAAAAACCTCCATATGCCAAATTTGGTTCCATTTGCTGGATTAGTTCTCGAGTTATGCAAAAATTTGTGTTTCATTTATATGGGAGATCCCTCCCTCCACTTTTAGAAGGCGGAGGGGTCTCAAATCATCATAGAAACATTTCTCTCCTTCAAAAATCTCCATATGCCAAATTTGGTTCCATTTTCTTGATTAGTTCTCGAGTTATGCATAAATTTGTGTTTCATTGGTATGGGAGCCCCCCTCCCCTTCAGAAAAGGGAGGGGTCTCAAATTAGCATTGAAACAGTATTCATCTACAAAATCTTCCACATGCCAGATTTGGTTCAATGTGCTTGATTAGTTCTCGAGTTATACAGAATATTGTATTTCATTTGTATAGGAGCCCCTCCTTTCAGGGCGAAGAGGAATCTGAAACCATCATAGAAACCTTTCTTGCCTTTAAAACCTCACACATGCTAAATTTGGTTTCTTTTGCTTGGGGTCTCAAACCACCATAGAAACGTTTCTTGCCTACAAAACCTCAACATGCCATATTTGGTTCCATTTGTTTGATTAGTTCTTGAGTTATGCAGAAAATAGTTTTTCATTTGCATGGGAGCCCCCCTTTCTAAAGGCGGGAGGGGTGTCGAACTATAATAAGATCCTTTCCCGGACCCAAAAACCCCTGCATACAAATTTGCATAGCGGTAGGGATAGGTCTCATGTTTGGTTTAAATTTGTGTTTCGTATGTATCGTAGCCCCCCTTTTCAGAGTGAGGAGAGGTCTTAAATTACCACAAAAACATTTCTTGCCTTCAAAAACTCACCCATACCAATTTTGGTTCCATTTGCTTGATTAGTTCTCGAGTTACGCAGGAATTTGTTTTTCATTTGCATGGGATCCCACCCTTTCTAGAAGCGGGAGGGCTCTCGAACTATCATAAGATGCTTTCCCGGACCCAAAAACCACTGAATACAAATTTGCAAAGCAGTAGGTATAGTTCTCATGTTTGGTTGAAATTTGTTTCATTTGTATGAGAGCCCCCCTTTTTAGAGGGAGGAGGGGCTTTGAACCACCATAAAAACATTTCATGCCTTAAAAAACTCGTCCATTCCAAATTTGGTTCCATTTGCTTGATTATTTCTCGAGTTATGCAGAAATTTGGGTTCCATTTGTTTGAGATCACCCCCTCCCCCCTTCCTCCTCATATGACGGAAGAGTCTCAAATCACCATAGAAACATTTCCCTCCTTCAAAATTTCCACATGCGAAATGTGGTTCCATTTCTCTTATTAGTTCTCGAGTTATGCAAGGATTTGCGTTTCATTTGAATAGGTTCCCCCCCTTTCAGAAAGGGGAGGGGTCTCAAATCAACATAGAACAATTTTTTGTCTTCAAAAATCATCACATACTAAATTTGGTTCCATTTGCTTGATTAGTTCTCGAGTCATGCAGAATAGTGTATTTCATTTGTATTGGAGACCTCCCCTCCCCTTTAAGATGGGAAGGGGTCTCAAACCAACATAGAAACATTTTTTGTCTTAAAAATCCTCCACATGCTAAATTTCGTTCCGTTTGCTTGATTAGTTTCCGAGTTATGCAGAATATTGTGTTTTATTTGTATGGGAGCCCCCTTTATGACGGGGAGGGTTCTCAAGCTACCATAAAAACCTTTTTGCCTTCAAAAACTCACACATGCTAAATTTGGTTTCTTTTGCTTGATTAGTTCTCGAGTTGTGTAGAAATTTGTGTTTCATTTGTATGGGAGCCCCCTTTCCAGTGAAGGGAGGGGTCTCATACCATCATAAGAATATTCTCCGGCCTCAAAAACCCGTGTATACAAATTTTCATGCCAAACGGTCCTTCCGCTCGCGAGTTAAATCGTGACAAAGGAAACCCCAACTCATTTTTATTATATAGATTAAATTTTTAGTGATTTGCGGCCCAACCCGCCAATATCACACTCAACTTTAGTGCCTTTATACATGCATGCTACGACGCGGCTATTAAATAGAAAGAGAAGCGAGTGTGATATTATCACTACTTTGTGGCGTGGACCTTCTGGCTCTCCGCATGAATGGTCCATTAGAGTAGAAGGTCATACAATGACATGACCTAGCGACATCTATCATAATTCAGCTATCTCAATGAATCGTTAACATTAGATTAGGCCCTCCCACCAGCGTCCAGGTACAAAATCCAGCAATGGAGAGGGAATTTAACAAAATGTTATATACTTCTACGAAAACATTCTGAAATAAAATGTCTAGTTCTTAAGCACATATCTACAAGAGAAATGATTCGCTGAGAGAAGCAATACGTCGAAGGGATATGTAAGCTTCCATATTTCAGTTTAAAGAAACAGCACAATGTTTTCTTATTGTTTTAAGCTGCTCTATTGAATTAAGTATTCCCATCCGTTTAACTATGTTAATTGTTCGCTATGACCAAATACTGATAAAAATATCAAACTTGTTCTCTTGCCCTATTCTTAGAGGTTTAATTCTCATATTTTCACATCGATTGCAGCGGAAGAACGTTAGTTTCAAATGCATTGAAAACAAAATCGCAAAAGTGTTCACCTCTAGCAGATTACTGTTCATAATTTGCAATCCTCTATCCTATTTCTGCTATTGAAGATGAAATGATGAAACTCGTTGGCAAACTTGTGGTGCTCATTTGCAATGCATTGCATTCGGACCAACAATATTATGAAAAGTAATTACATCTCCAGCCCGGCTCTTCGGCTTACAAAGCTTTCATCGGGTGAACCCGATAGCGTTATCACCAGTAGTGAAGTCGGCAAACTTCTCTTTCCTTATCTAACTGAAAACAACCGGATCATGTTCTCACCTAACCGTGATAGCGGCAACGAAGACGACGACGACGGTGCTGAAGGGCACCGTAGTTCCACTGAACGTAGATATGAACTAGCTGCTGGCCAGGGTGGCTTGATAGCCAAGTTTTCCCACCGCAATTTCCCGCCTTGCTGGTTGTCACCCTACCCAAAAGAAAGAAATAACCGGAAAATCTTGTTTCTTCTTCGTGTGATAATCTCCGCGAGTGGGACGACAGCTCAGCGCTGCTAGCCCGGAAGGAAGAAAATAAAAATAAGTGGCACATTATAAGGAAAACTACAACCGACGACGGCCGGCTACTGGCATTCGAAGCGGTGGCGGATTGTGTTCTGAATCTTCCGGCTTCCTTTGGCCGAGGGCTGTTCCGGGTGGATGGCTGATGGGCGTGTTATCTCTCACTTCTCTATCTTCGTTTTCACGCCTCCGGGATGTCCGTCGTCATCGTTGTCGTTTGCGGGTGGCCGAGGCCCGATAAAAGAATGATTTGGTCGTAAATTGCCCGCTGCCATTCCGGTTGGCTTTTGGGGATGTTTTCACTTGGCACCAGTTTGCAAACGCTGTACGATGACATTGATTTTTTGAGCGTGGAAGATCTATCAAATCTGTTTTTTGTTTAATTCTGGTTTCTTAAAACGAAGGAATTGAAAAACTTCAACAATCAAAATTCAAGCATGAGGTAAGTATAATTACTTTCTTTTGTACCAGGAGTTTTCCCAAAGCAAACAGTCAATAGCATCCGACTGTTTTCATCGGGTTCTCCGTGTCTTGGCGGGATGTTTTCTCCATTTGTCACTTTCCCATGACAACCCGTGGCGTGGCAAGGCGAGAGCTGGCACCGGACTTGCACTAATTCAAGTGTGCAAACGCCTAGCTCCGAGCAAACCGCATCCGTTTCCGAAGTCGTCCACCGCCCCAAACCGTCGTTGTGTTTGTGCCGGAGAGATAAATTAAAAGTTGGAAATTGAAAAAGTTAACCCAACAGGATGCAAATTCCCGTGCAGAAGACAGCTTTCTGATGAGTTGTAAAATTATTTATATTTAGCACTACTTGTCAGCTTTCCTGGGGTTTTTTTCCTTTCCACTTGGGTATATGTTTACGTGGTATTTTCATTATCAGTGGGATGCAAATCCAGGAAATGGAATAAATTTCACCCGAAGCGACGTGATTCGATTATGCCTGGCTTAGATTTATGGAAAAGTGATATGGGCCATACATTTTGCCTTCCATCAAGTGATCACCAGAATAGTAAATCAGGATCCTCATAAGCAGGATTAATCAAGTAAGGCGCTTTCGTGATACGTGGCAAAAAAAAACAAATACTTCTACTGAAGTTTCCTCGCACCGTGCGGTGGGGTGACATTGATCACTTTTTTTCAATAATTGTTATTGGTTTCATATATGTACGTAAAGACGGCGAATTCGATTCGGTCGCAGAATAAATCAGTTTTCTTGGTGATTTTAAGGCTAATATTATGTGAAAATTAGTGAAAAGTGTGACTAGTAGTACTTACCAGGGGAATGTTAAAAAGGTTGGATCGAATCCTTCAAGGTTGTACCAAAATATAGTTTTAGAAGAGGTGAAAACCACGATACTGCATTGTCCATTGTGTGGATACCCAGCCATCCAAAATACACGTACATTATCAGTAGTTTCCCTGATGTGCATACGTTGGGTAACGGGACGTAATGTTAGCCTAGCTCCTTCATTCGGCCTATGTACCACATGTGTCATTACTTCGGCAATAATAAAAAAAACCATGTTGCTATCAAGATGAGTGATTTATTTCAAAGCGATTAAGACATATTTAATCAGTTTACCGTTGTTGACTTCCACGTAAGTTTAGATTTCCTCAACTTTTTAAACATCATGACCTTGCCGGTTAAGCTGAACCGATTTTCTACACGATCTTGGAATGATCTAAATTTGCCGAAATTGAAACTATAAACCGAATATTGCACAAAATAGTCAAACGTTATAAGCTAGCAGGTCACATAGGTACAATAACAATAATTTAACATGAAAACCATAGACCCAATGTTAGGAACATATTTTTTACTATGTTCCCAACTATGGCTGGTGTATGGAAATCGTATTTAAAATGTTATTAGTTACATCTATATCTCGAGTACTTTTTCAAATGGACGTAAGTAACACTTGGACGGAAATGAGAAAATAAGCATTGAAATTATTTGAATTTATTTTTATTCCTATTTGAAAACCGGACATGTTTATCCCAATTAAATTCCACTGAATGACACAACGGTAAAAGATACATCACAGGTACATCACTGTCCTTTAAAATTACACTAGAAGTGAAAATTCAAGTTTCATTTAAAAAATGTTTCTTATATCGGTCTGCAATAGAAAAAGATAATACTTCATTGATAAGTCAGTACGATAGATGGCATGTTACTTGCGTCAAAATAATACGTCATTCTGAGAATGACAATGTTGATACGTCGAAATGTTATGTCAAGTTGTCATATTTCACACAAATACGTCGAAATTATCAAAATGACGTATTAGTTTTTTCTGCAACAAAACGGTGTGAAAATATCTTTGCTAAAAATATCAATTTTTACTAAACAAAATCTAAATTTTCAACCTTGAGGTATAAAGCCTTTTACTTAAGCGTCGTTAAGAGGCATCCAAATGATATCACAATGATTTGCAAGTTACCTTTCAACACAAGCGGCGTATGTATATTATTCCCAATAAGTGCAAAAATGATTTTACACCGTTTTGTAAAAAGTTAGTTAAAACATCCAGAAATAATCCATCAGAAACTTTAACAAATATAGGCATATATACATGATTTTTGCCATGAACAACGCGTTTGTTTATATTTTGTGATTTACGTGCTTTTGCAAAAGTATTCGAGATATATATAAAACTGGATTTCTGTCTGTCTGTCTGTCTGTCTGAACCTAATTGACTCGAAAACTACTGAACCGATTGGCGTGAAATTTTGTATGCAGAGATTTTCGGGGCAAGGGAAGGTTCTTATGATAGTGAAAGAGCATTCCCTTCTCTGGAAAGGGGTGCTCAAATACAAATGAAATACTCATTTCTACATAACTCAAGAACTAATCAAGCAAAAGAAACCAAATTAAGCATGTGTGAGTTTTTGAAGGCAAAAAAGGTTTCTATGATGGTTTCAGATCCCTCCCCGTCCTTAAAGGGGGGGGGCTCCCATACAAATGAACCACAAATTTCTGCATAACTTGAGAACTAATCAAGTAAATGGAACCAAAATTGGTATGCGGAGTTTTTTGAATGCAAGAAATGTTTCTATGGTGATTTCAAACCCAAATTTCAACCAAACCTGAAAATTATCCAGGTACTAAGCCACAAACTGTGTATTGTCTGGCTAAGAAGAATGTTCTGATAGAGATTGAGCCCCTTCATAGTCAAAAAAAACTCATTCAAAAAAAATCGTCAGTTCTATGTAATGTTCATTCATATACATACTACCACATGGCTTATTAAACATATATTAACAAGTGTATAACAATGATACTTCCAGCTCGATTGCCTTATTAGTTTTAATAAAAAATGTTATTGATTGTTGCATATTAGCCTGAGTTAAGTGACACATACCCTAAATGTAGGCAAAAAAAATTATACCTAAGTATATGTATAAAAATGGATTTCTGTCTGTCTGAACCTTATAGACTCGAAAACTAATGAACCGATCGGCGTGAAATTGTGTATAGAGGAAGATTTAGGGCTGGGAAGGTTATGATAGTTAGAGAAACCTCCCTTCTCAAGAAAGGGGGGCTCCCATACAAATGAAACACCAATTTCTGTATAACTCTAGAACTAATCAAGCAAATGAATCCAAATTCAGTATGGACGAGTTTTTGAAGGAAACAAATGTTTAAATGGTGGTACAAAGCCCCTTCTTCCTCTAGAAAGGGAGGCGCCCATACAAATTTCAACCAAACATGAGAACTATGTCTACTGCTTTGCAAATTTGTATGCAGGGGTTTTTAGGTCCGGGAAAGGATCCTATGATAGTTCAGGACCCTTCCCGCTTCTAGAAAGGGGGGCTCCCATGCAAATGAAAAACAAATTTCTGGATAACTCGAGAACTAATCAAGCAAATGGAACCACATTTGTTATGGGCGTGTTTTTGAAGGCATGAAACGTTTTTATGGTGGTTTGAGACCCCTCCTCACTCTGAAAAAGGGGGGCTCCTATACAAATGAAACACAAACTTAAACAAAACATGAGAACTATTCCTACTGCTATGTACATTCGCATGCAGAGGTTTTAAGGCCCGAAAAGCCTTTGATAGTTTAAGACCCCTCCCGCTTCTAGAAAGGGGGGCTCCTATGCAAATAAAAAACAAATTTCTGTATAACTCAAGAACTAATCAAACAAATGGAACCAAATATATGTGGAGATTTTTCTAGGCAAGAAATGTTCCTACGGTGGTTTGAGACCCCTATCCTCTTTAGAAGGGGAGGGGTGCTCCCACACCAATGAAACACAAATTTCTGCATAACTCCAGAAATAATCAAGCAAATGGAACCAAATTTTGTATGTGGGGGTTTTCGGAGCCAAGAAATGTTTCTATGGAGGTTTGAGATTCCTTCCATCTCTGAAAGGGGTGGGCTCTCATTAAAATTAGACACAATTGTCACCCAAACACGTTATGAAAACTTATATGTAGGGGTTGTTGAAACCGGAGAAGGTCCTTATTATGATTCGAAGCTCCATCCCCGCCTGAAAAGGGAGGACTTCCCTACAAATAAAATACAAATTGCTGCAAAACTCGAGTACTAATCAAGCAAATGGAACCAAATTTGGCATGTGGGGTTCTTAGGCATACATACAAATGATACGGAAATTTGAACCAAACATGAGAATTATCCATGCAACTAAAACACAAAATGTGTATTTCTCGGGTAAGCAGCATGTTCTGATAGAAATTCGACCCCTTCTTAGTCAAGAATGGGTTGAGTTACTCTCAGTGGTACATTATGCACAAGAAGTTAATCTGAGGTTCTGCAAGAGAAAATTACGTTCACACTGACAGGATACGGCTTTGTTTGAAGATAAATGTGTTGTCTATTAAATGCTTCTACGCAGAAAGAAAAACCGGTAGAAACTACCGATCCAAGAGTAGGTTACATACATTAGCAAACAAAAATATGTTAACCAGATTCACTCAGAAAAAAAGCCAGTTCTATTAAATTTTAATTCATTTATTTGCATGCAAAGCAAGGCTCGCACCAGGTTCAGCTAGTCACAAATAAATGATTTTCAACACAATAAATTCAAATTTCTTCACTAAGCAAACTTCAAGAAAAACCCAATTTCCAACAATCAGTTGATAGAACATCTTCAATTCAGATGCCAGTGCTAAATTGTCTCATTTAAAATGCACAAAACGTTGTTGTTTTGGAAAGTCGTAATCGCATGCTCGTTTTCAACCATGCTCATTAAGTCTTCTGCAAGGTCAGCAGACATTATGAGATGATCCGGGAAGTTTAAAATTTTGACTGTAGCTTTTTAGGCTGCACAAATTAATGATTTGTATTCAACCATGTTCACACGGCCACTGGAAACTACTCAAAATTAAGTCGAATTCCACTCAAGTACAGAAAGTAAAACCACTCATAGACTAAATTAAACTGTTTGCTGAAATTAATAGGCATGCGGAAGTTGGCATAGATAAGAGTGAAATTTACTTATAACTGCCTGTAATATTACTTAGCCTTTGAATGACTCCACTTTTGGCACTTTTTGAGTTGAACACTACTAGTTTTTGTGTCGATTCAAATTTTGAGTGGTTTTCACACTGAAAATTTATTTTCGTAAATAAGCCTTAACTCGTTTCGTAAACATGGATTTTGTACAAAGAACAAAGTTCTCGTAAATTGTATGAAACATTCATATTGTTTGCCATCTAACAAAATGCTGTCATTACGTGTTATTTTGTACAATGCACAAAATGAATTTCGTGAAGACCAGCCAATTACTGCTTCTCTTTAATACCGTACTCATGCGTGATGGTGTTTCTGCTAGGATGGCGTGAATCATTAATTTATCCCAAAATAGAAATGAAAACGATGTCGAGAGTTAGAACGTCATGCCCAATATTCATATGGATTCTCACGAGTCAACATGGCCTAGTTAGATCAACCACGGACTCAATAACAGCTCTCCCTGAAAATGTGGTATCGAATCCCATGTTGCGAACAACTTCTCGTGGTTGTGTTTTTTTTTTAATTATATTTTGAGTCGATAAAGTAGATCTGTCAGTCGGTCATGCAACCACCAGAGAGACGTTTCTATTTTATTGGTAACAAATAACTCGTAGCTCTTTGTATTTTTGTCGTAGAATGAAGGAATGATTTTCCTGTGTCAACAAATGCTTAGTTCTTTTGACAGTTGCGCGTGTGGCATTAAATACGAAGGTAGCTTCTTAAAAAGTACAAATCAGTTTCGTTGCAGAAAACAACGAATAGATTTGTTAGTGCTACCTTCGATTTCGTAATATAAACGAAAACTAATTTTCAGTGCAGCGGTCTTGTTGTAGCTTAGTAGAGCAAAAAATACTTACGACGGCATTAAACGGGGCATTTTGACAAGTCACAACTTTTTGCTTTGATACTCTTACAGTCACCACTTCTTTACCTTTAGTGTGTTTAAACCTGCTTTGGAAATCTCCTTCCTCAACTTCAGCACATTGTAACTCTCCGTGTAAGAGTTTTTGATGTTTAGCAAACAGTTGGTCAACACAAACGTTTTTGGACTGAATTTGCAACTAAGACCCAGGCTACAACTTAGCTCCCCGTTCTCGGAACGAAATATGTTTCGCACTTTTTCGGACAAATTTTCTTTGTCCTCTTTAACAAATGTAGAATCCAATTTTTTATTTTTTTCAAGACAACATAATTGTCGCGTGAAAAAATGCACAAAGAAAATTGCACAAGAAAGGAAATTACTGATCGCTCGAATATTGGAAATAGAGCACTGGTCAGGATTGCAAAAGTTTTGACGAAACGCATAGGCTTAGCCAAGATTTCAAATAGGTTGGGGCAAGATATATTTAAGAGAGAGAGAGAGAGAGAGAATGAGAGAATGAGAGAATGAGAGAGAGAGAGAGAGAATTACACCGTCTTCAATACCCGTCAAATTTTGGCAACAAGGCTTGTTCTGGATAAAAAAAAACAAAAAGGATTTTAAAAACTTTAGGTTTTCCACATGTTTCAAAACCGAACCGCATTAAATAGCAACCATGGTAAAATCTAGCGGGTACTGTTATGTGTCGAAATATTCACTTTACAGGCGTGTTGGATTTTTGTATAGGATATCGTCCGAGTTTGTTCACAGTTTGTACTGAAAATGTACTTTTCATACACGACCTTCTCACCCACACTGAAAATTAAATTTTGATTTTATTGCGAAATCGAAGTTAGGACTAACAAATCTATTCGTTGTATTCGTTGTTAATAGATTTGTACTTTTCAAATAGCTACCTTCGTACTCAATGCCACACGCGTAACTGTCTAAAACACGAAGCATTTATTGGTACAGAAACTCTGGTGATTGCATGATTGACTGACAGATCTTCTATATCGACTCAGTATGTAACCGGAAAAATAATAAAAATAAATCCATGATTCCATCACACCCGAGGAGAAATACCAACATGTATGTATGAGTACGATTAAAGAGAAGCAGCAATTGGTTGATCTTCATGAAATTCATTTCGCGCACTCTACAAAGAGGTGTTATGATAGCATTTCACCAGATGACAAGCATTAAGAATGTGTCATACAATTTACGAGACATTTGTTGTATGTACAAACTCCATGTTTACGAAACGAGTGAAAACTTATTTACGAAAATAAATTTTCAGTGTATATATTGACAAAGCAACACCGCAAAATACCGTTTTTCTCCCATAGAAACAGAAAAAAATCTTTCGAATCTCAAATTATATTAATCCATCCAATGTATCACCAAACATGGCGATTGATGGAGATAATAAGATCATTGAGTATAGGATCAAATCTCCCCCGGTTGATGCTAAACCAATGAGCCTGGACATCAATAGAAGCGTAAAGTTGCCAGAAGGCACGAAATGCATCTACACACTCTTACTTTTATCAAATCCCTAAATCGCAATTTTAAATGGATTCGCATAGATTGTTCTTAAAAAGCTTTTATACGATTGGTACAGTTGTAAAAATTGAAAGTTTACAAAAAAAAGTTTGCTTCGATGCTGTGAAAGGTTCTGTCGATGCTTTATTACCCATTATTTTGTTATATGGCGCTTTTCGTATTGTTTCGATTATCTATAATTCGGCGATGTGAGTAATCGAATGAGCACAGAAAAATAAACAACAAAAATGCTTCCTGGCGAGATGTGGGGGTTCGCCGGGCCGGTGGTTCGGTGGTGGGGTTCACAATTAACTGTAATCCATAATATTGATTCGCCTTGCTCGCCGTACTACCATATCCTGGAGGAAGTTAACCACTATCCCATTTTGTGATTGGCTCCATTAGCACTATTTGTATAAATAGGTTCAAATAAGAAATAGGTATTAATATTTAAAAAAATAGAGGTGGGTTCTAGAATATAACCGCAAGTCATTATTGTGTTGAGTATGAAAGAATGATAAAGATACATTATTGCTTATTCCAACAATGTTTTTAATCACTCAGTAAAACATAATGTTTGTGCGAATATAATGATGATGTTATAATTTATGCAGACAATCCATCTTTTCTTTAAGAAACACGTTAAATAACAGGATCAAATCTCATGAACATTATCGTTGCTCTCATCCGCATTTCCACGCATCAACATAAAACTCAACCGAATTCGATCCATGCTACCCCGCTGATCAAAGTTACCCTGTTTTACAGTGCATATGCTGTGAACTGGCGGCTGCCTCCAAGATGTAATCTCTTTAAAAGCTTTCGCCGGAGAAACGCACTTCGGAGAGTATGGTTAAGTGATGGGCATATCTGGGGTAAGAAGAGGCACATTTTATGGGCATTCGGCCATAAAAACCGCGATTTAATAATTTAATCAAAAGTGGCAACTTGCATGGTCGGTCGATCCCCAACACACGTCGGGGCAGATGAATTTCAGTCAGCTCAGCACATTGAACCATGTGAGTGAGGAGGCATGCTGTTCATTTGGGTCAGATCGACACATGATGTTTGCTTATGTTTTATATTATTTTCTGCTGACGGTTGCTAGAGCTACTGCAGCAACGGGCATGGGCCTACAAGAGCCTACTACGTAATGGACAAATCGGCAGAAATTTGAATAAAATCAGTTGTACATTGTTGTTTACTAGGAGAGCTCATGAGGAGGCAAGTGGATTATCATGTTGAAGCCTTGTCTGAGCTGGTGCCAACAAATGAAAACCTTGATTTTACGACACTGAAAGAAGTTGACTTCGGCTGACACTAAGTTGGCTCACCGAAGATTCAGTTGACGAGGAAGGTTATTCAGGCTAAGATTATGGCATGTAAGTATGTAATTTATCATTCATTTTTCTGAATGTTGCCAAGAAGATTTTTAAAACCCTTCAAATACCTACTGATTGTTTGAATCAGTTCTTATTTACTCTCAGCATTTTTTTCTCGATGATTCTTGAGGAAATTGAGGAACAAAAAACTAATCGTTTCTCTTTTCCATTAAAACTTTAAATCCAAACTGTTCGTTTAAATCAATATGTTTTTCATTTTAGTTATTTTTGTTAACTTAATCCTTATTCAAATTTGGTTTATGTCACGGAAGGTATACAATGATTCATGTAAAATTATGTGTCTCGAAACAGAAACAACTCGAAATAGGAGTGGTTGATTGAGTTGATTTGCTCGTCTCTTCTTAATGATTCTCGTCTGTCTTAAGGCATCGACATATACATGACTTTTTGATAGTGTAAACAGATCGAAAAAAGTTCACTTCACCGCGTCGCCCACCAACCCACCCGGTTAATTCCGGGATTAGTCGATGGGTGCACCGACCTTTGGTGGAGTTGTTCCATTCCCTTTGCCATTTAACCATGGATGCAGCTCTAGTGGTCCTCCAAACACCTCTTGTTCCACGTTTTTTGAAGCACTCTGCATCTTTTTTTATGACAATGCCTAGTGGCATCATCACCGCTAGGACACAGACCACGTCTCGTCATACCGTTCGGTATGCAATAACCTCTAGCTCTAGATTACTAGTGTAGCTCATCGTACATCGTGTTCCATAGCATCGGACCGGTGGCCTGCGTCTGTGATGTATACCAGTACGCGATTGGGGAAGTAGCTTCAAAGAATCTTTTACAGATACCTGAAGGCGTTGGTGCGAGTCGGCGATAGCCACTCAACTGGCTCTATTGAACAAATTTTTCACGTCAAGGGTGACCACGGCACAGTAGCGTACTCTTCGCCTCTTGCGCTGAATTTCCACTTCAGCCGTCTTGGTGACGGACAGAATGGCAACCACCGTCGACTTCCCTTTACTAGTTGTTAGACAGACCGCCTATACACTCCGTGTATGTTGTCAGCCTGTTGAGGATTACCGTCTCGAGCACCTTATCCGCTGTTACCGCAGACATATAGGTCTATATGCCGATGGATATCCTGGTGGCTTCTCTGTCTTTGGTAGCAACATTAGGGTCTGAACGTTCCAGGCGTCCGGAAATACGCGGCCTCGATCAGACACCTTTGCACCACCACCCTGAACATTTCGGGATCCAGCAAGATAGCCGTCGATGGCCAGGTCCGGAATACCATTCGGTGCCGGCGCTTTGTTCACCTTTAGGGACTTTGCCATCGCAATGAGTTCGTCGGTTGTCACCGTCGCCTCGTCGCCGGCCGCCGTTGAGCCGTTGTCAATACTCACGTGGTCACGGGTGTTCAGCTGAGCAACCCACTCTTCCATCGCTATGACAGAGTTAAGGTCTGGGATACTGGAACGCTGGTCATGGGACAAATCTACGGCGATGGGGGCCATGGACTCGGGTCGTGGCTCGGAAAGAGTCCCCCAACGATCACCTGCAGCAACTCTGGTGATTGTTCGGTTGGAGCCACCGTTCCTCTGGTTTTGATATGGGTCACCCCACGGATTAGAATTTGCCTTCTGACACGTGCCCTCGAAGCGGGCTCGCTTGCTGGCGTTTATCTCCCTCTTTAGTGCAGCCTTCACGGCCTATCGGTGTCTGTCCGCACTCTTTGTGTCCGCGTCGACTGCCGCTAACCTCATGGTTGCCACCTGTGTGCCGAGTGAACAGACAACCTCGACTTTGCACTGTTCCTTTAGTGCAGAGGAGATCTCGTCTGCCTCGGTGATCTCATCCAGGTTCTTCCACTAGATCGTCACCTGTGAGTGGAGGGCGCGTACTTCCACACCCTCACCTAAGGCCTGTCTTGCAAGGTCTCTATACGCCGGGCCCTTTAGCTTCGTCGTCTTCTTCAGCTCCAGGAGCATCTCGCCGATGCGGGTACGGCGTATACTTCGGACATCGGTGCCTAGCCCTGCCAATTTAGCGTCTCCGCGCATCGCTATCAAGATCTCCGACGCCTCGGTCTTGACGATGAGGGCTTCTCCGCGGCTACGCTTGCGGGCCACCTGAAGCTTTGCAATTTCTTTTTTCGTCCTGTTTCTCTTTTTTCGGACCTTGTTCCAGGTCATCACTCGTCCCCCTCTTAGCACTAGCATCTGTTTCTGTGCTAACTATGGTTGTTGTTGTCGAGGGCTATCCGTTCGGTCCCCTGCGGCGCTTGAGACAACACGCGAGCTGGATGTTGCGCCTTTTGCGCTGGGCTTAGCGCCAGGGTCTCTCTCTTTGTGGCCAGGCGGAACTGGTCACGAGGATGGACCCTCTGAACCCGCCGCCACGTTCGTGTAGATTCGCTTCCCTACGCTATGCGCTTCTTAGAAGCGCCAGGTGCCGTTTCGCCCGAGGGCTGCCTTGCCCGCTTGGAGGTCC
Organism: Aedes japonicus; assembly: GCA_034211315.2. NCBI lineage: Eukaryota > Metazoa > Arthropoda > Insecta > Diptera > Culicidae > Aedes > Aedes japonicus. The sequence goes on from JASCZW010004349.1 coordinate 17,357, forward strand.
CTACTCCCAAGGTAGATGGGGTCTGTATCGAGGCTATCTCGCTCACCCTTTCCGTGGCTGCAGGCCGTGTCAACTCTTTGGCTCTTTGCTCAGCTAGGAGCTTGGCATGCAGCCTACTCTGAACTGGCCAATCCAAAGCCAAGTGACCGGAAGGCGCAGTAGCTATAGCAGACGTTCTTCTGGAGCGATCTCAAGAATTTTTACACCTATATTGTTAGGGTTCAATTCAAATAATGTTCTGGCCATCCGTGGCTTCATGGGAACCTACTTTGAACTGGTCAATCCGATGCCAAGTGACCAAATGATCCAATAACTATGGCAAATGTTTTTCTGGATAGATTCCAAGAATTTTGACACACATATTGCTAGGGTACAGATCAAATAATGTTCTGGCCATCCGTGGCCTCAAGTGAACCTGCTACGGGGTGTCTGTTCCTGAACCAAGTTACCGGACTGTCAATTCCACAGTTTTTGTATCATTATTGTTGGTTTTCTAATGAAACATTTATATGTATACCGTTTTCGGAACATGGTTCAAAATATCCCGTTTTTCCGGAGACGAATTATGTCCATAGATCATATTAGAGAGGGTGGAATCCTGAATCCTAAACTTTCAAAATATTCCAAATTGGTGGAATATTTCCTTAGTTATGGTCATTTTAGTTCCGTGGGTAAATACTTTCCCAGTCTTTTACGTAATAAAAAAAATCAGAATCCCCTCCTTGCACCCCCCCTAGCAGTACCTTCATTGTTTTACTCCAAGATAATAAGGTTTAACGAGATATGAGATGTCAAAAAGTTTCAATAGCCTACTATAAAAACATAATGAAATATCATGTTTTGAAATCGAAAAAGGCAACTTTGTTCTCTATTGGACACATAACGGTTAATGCTCGCAGCATATCGAAGACATGATTTAAGCGTCAAAGTGGTCATACCTACTGCGTTGCATTGACCACAGAGATGATTCAATCAAACCGGTTGGACTAAAATGAATAGATTTGAATTACAAAGCCTTTTTTGAAAAAGCATTGAAATAAGCAAGATCTTAATGCAATTTTACATGATTTTGTTTCTTACTCGTAACGGATCGTAAAGAAAAAATGCAACATTAGTCGCGGGCAGATGCTTAGTGTAGTGTTCAGGAGTACAAGAACTGCACGCAAACTCGTTCGACAGTGCAAGAATCAAAAGTTGTCAATGTTCTACCAAACTTTCCTCAAATAAAAAAAATTTCTCACTTCACCAAGTGACAAACGCCACTTCGACTCTCGCAATAACCCTCAATAACTATTCTTTCCAGGCCTATGACAAGGACCACTCTTTCACGTAGACAACATCTCAGCAAGCTCAGCTGTCAAAATAATGTCAACATTGTAAGTTGTGTCTGTTGTTGCTCGTTTACGTTTTGTCTATTGTTGCTCGTTTTCATTGTGCACGTCATACAAAGCAGAAATATCGCTTTCTATGGTGTTTCACATCAAAACAAACAACCAAAACAAATCATTAGACTTCTATTTGACAGCTGACAGCGGGCCCAAATCAATTTGTGCCCAGGACATCCTGTCTTCTGTCAATCACTGCTACACAGAAAGAAATCTTGTAGTAAAAACTACCATTTTACCCAACTACGCCTATCTTTAAAACTACCATGAAATTTCAGTCAAATTTACTACGTTTACGGTAAAATCTTCAACGTTTGTGGTATATTTGACAAACCTCATATTGATATCAACCGCACCATGGTTGATCTAATCGCAGGCATTGTAAAATCTAACGCATTTATAGTCAGCTGAAAATTGTTGGTGATTGCGCTTAATTTAACCCTCGAAATGGTAGTTTCTACTGCGGCTTTTTTATTGCGTGTATTGATATAGGCTTGTCAATGGCCTAATTCTTTCGTAAATGATCGTTTGTACGGTTCGGAAAAGAACACAATTTTATGAACGCGGGAGTTGAATTTTTCAAGTGAAAAGGATTCGATCAACCAGAACTGGGCTTTTGCACCGACCACGGTATCACTCGCAATCGACACTCTAGTGTTTTTGCGACTTTCAGATCGCGAACTACTTTCCACAGAAGGGGTTCAGACAAGTGATGCCCTTGTCCTTTTCGTCTCCAGCCAAACGGATTCCGAAGCTGACTTATCTTCTCCTTAATTTCCTTACTTTGAATAATTTTGAGGAAAATCGACTGAAGAAAAATGACAGCTACAAAAACACGCCCCACGCAACAAGTGCTTACTTCGATCTCCTTTCTACTCTCTGTCCCGGTTTTGAGGGTTAAAGAGAAATGATTCTGTAGATTATTTGCTGTGAGGAGGTTTCATGAGCACTCATGATGTGATGTGATGTGTGATAAGAACCCACCATCAGTGCAAGGATTACCTATGGCTGCAGAACTATACTCCACAGGTTGTTCTGAGAGAATAGCCTACGTGATGGCTTCTTGTAGTAGGGTCAGCCGATCTCAGTGAGGACCTTCGGAAGACTACGGCCAGAAGGCCGCGTGTCTTCGCATGACAAGGGACTGGCGACTCCACGAACCCTTGTCCAGTCAACAAATCCTTCGACTGCCTTAGGCTACCCCCCTAGGGAATCCCCGTTATATAGTTGTTAAAGGAACAGTGGAAAGTTTTAGCATAAACGATTTATAAAAAGTTAAGACAAAAGGAACATTCCACGGCTATACTGAACTTAAGATTCAATTAACATATTTATTTGTTTTTATTTGCACTAATAAATGTACTGGGATATTGCAAAATTTTACTATTTCTAATAAAAAAGTTGTGGGCAGTAAAATGAGGAAGGATCTTACCAAACAATTACATTCAAATAACTTACCATAAAAGCATATCAGTCTCTATGTTGCATCATAAATTCAAGGGATACTACTTTCCAACGCAGCTTCCACTGTATGTTATTTGTATAGGACTAATTTGCTTTTATAGACTGATCCAATATGAATGGATCAAGCACTTAACTGGATATACTGAGGTTTTTACACGGTCTCACTCTTCTCATATAGAAAGGCATCATGAAAGACCCAATTGCTATATATACAAATTTCAACTTGAAAAGTTTACATGAAATTTTATACTATAAAAATTAAATTACTTGACTATGTAAAAAGCAGCTACAGTAAGTCAATGCGCTTCCAATCGTTCACTTACCGAAAACCCAACCTACCTCTTGTTGCATTATTAAATCCTCGTAAATTGAAATTTAAAGTGATAGTAACAATCCTCCCAACCTCCCTCACGTCCTTAAATATTAAATGAGAAGCAGGCAAATATTTAATAATTCACAACTATTGAGTTAAGCTAAGGTATTGAATAAAGAGCTTTTAATTTATACTGTTTATGAGATTTTGAAAAAAATTCAAATAATTAATTTTGACGCTTTTGTTACTATCACTTTATATTCAAGACATAAATATGTTTGTTCATTTGTTTCAAGACCTAAATTTGCTACTATCAAAATTCCTCACTGGCAATGAAATTTCCCAAAGTGGTTTAAAAGTTTAAAAGCAAAACAACATATTTATGCCTTGTTTCGAAGAGAACCTGCCGCCGTACTTAATTTTTTTTTCACTGTAAGCTGGCTAAAAAACCGTCTTAATTTACTCAACTTCTTCACCATCTGAAATTTCACTGCCACTATCGTTAAAAATTTCAACAGCTTTTTTTTTAATCTATCTTTATCTTTACCTTATCTCTTCCAATCGTTTTTACTCATACCTTCGTATCTTGCAAGGTCCTGTTTTAAGGAATCTTTCCAGGTGAAACTAGGTCTACCTTCCTTTTTCCAATCAAATTTAAATTTATATGCTAACTTAAGTGGATGCGATGATTCTCTTCTGATGATATGACCATAATACGAAATTCTTCCTACTCTAACTCTTTGATTTATTGTTTTTCCCTTCAATTCCTTGCTTAAATTCAACTCCCTGTTTTCTGTTCTACAGCTATCCCAAATATCTTTCACTATAAGTTTCTCATATTTTGCTAATTGTCATCTACTCCGTTTCGTAAGAGTTGCTACTTTAGTTCCATACTGAATGGCCGGAGAAATAACAGCGTTATATATAAGTCTACCTATTTCCCACGATGGTCTGAAATTTTTACAAAACTGAACTACGGTTTTGGCTGATTTCATAGCATCAACACATCTCTTCCTAGTAGTAGCTGAACGATTAAGTGTATTAGTCAGATTTACTCCAAGGTATTTCAATGACTTACAGGTAACAAACTCCTTTCCGTTTAAGTTTATCTTATCTGGAATAATTTTCGTTGCATTAGGTACTCTTATTAATATTTCACTTTTATTTGTGTTAATTTCAAGTCCTACCTCTGCCAAACACTCTTCTAGGGCTGCAATGATCTTCTCTAAGCCATCTTAATCTTCTACTATAATAAGCAGATCGTCCGCAAATGCCAGAATAACAGGCAGTGCAAGCGAACCCATTCCAATTAATCGTAATCGTGGTATTTTACTGCTCACCTTTTGAAGAACATTTTGTATTACTAAATTAAAAATAAAAGGCGACAAAGGGCAGCCCTGCTTGATTCCTTATCCCCTTTTTATCTCATCTGAAAATTGATTTTGCCATTTAACCTTTGCCCTATCTTCTTTTACACACAATAAAACCCTATCGATTATATGAGTTGGCACTTCCAATTCCAATAAAACGAGGTTTCATGAGCACTCATTGTTAAAAACTGAACCGCTTTTCAATTGTTGTTTGTAAAGTTTACCTTTCACAAATGCTTTATTTCATAAATTTCAGTTCAAATATCCGAGTCCTGTCCCAAACATAAATGCAAACACTTGCTAATAGCAATAAGTTTGGAAATTTTCTCATTAGTATGTCATTCTTCTGTATGAAAACGTTCGTTATTAGCAAAACCTCCAAAGTCTTATCTGGTGTTTTCCATGGCTTTTACAACAACGGCTAAAATATTTGACTAACTGGCTTACTCCTTCGTAGTCCAGGCTGAATGTGATCTGGAAACACGTTGCAAAGTTTACTTTTCACCCACCCCGAGGTGTGTCAATCGAGTAGTGGCCCCTGTGTTTGATTTACGTCCAAATCTTGCGTCCAATCAAACATCGAATTCACACTCGGAGCTGCTTACACCAAGTCCAATTTCATCGGCATTTTAGCGAAGCTCTACGGACACACATTGGACTTTTTTTTTCTTTTCCTGCGTCTTTTCTATAAGATCATTTTCCAACCCTTTTCTGTGAAACCACTGCCGTTTGATCTGCAGTGCTGCTCTGTGGAATTTCATTTTCGATTTTCGATTTTTTTTTTTGCTCTCTATAGATAAGCTGTGACTAGAAGGAACATACCTACCGTCAACGACGTCAACATTGATTGGTTTAGTAGTTCTACGTTTGTCAGCGGAAACCACCCGGACCAGCTTCGTAGTCGCTTCTTCGAACGTGGCTAGTCTGTACATTTGACGATACCTGAATGCGGCATCTCGAGTTCACGAGAGCGAGAAGATTTCCGAAACTTCGGTAGGTACGACTGTCCTCCGTTTGGCGCAGTTCGTTTTCCAACCGTGACGGAACATTCTGGAACGAAACACATCGGTTCCAAATGGAACGTAGTAATCCAAAGAGTAGAAGGTATTTTCGAACTTTTTTTTTTGTTGCCTGGTGCCGTCAAGATGAGCAGCAACAACTGGATCGGATTCCCGAACGATGATGGTGATGCATTGAGTTGTGAAGATTCAAGCAGGATTCCAGTTGTCGAACGGAGTTTAGGAAGATGATGCGAAATTGGACTCACTGTGTTTGGCAAAATGGAAGAACTGATTTGGATTTGTTGTGTTGCTGCTTGCTTCTCGGGTTGGGAAATTCAATACCATTGAAATAGATGTTATTATGACAGGGGCTAAAGTTATTGTTATTCGCCGCTGCAGCTCGAATACTACGGAAATATTCCACTTTCTGTTAAACGAAACGTCACGAATGGCAAACATTGTAGCAATCGGAATCGGAAGCAATTCCTAATACCGGATGGATTGCGAAATCAATTCATATCTCTTCCACACACACGACACGACACGGCTCCTTCTGTCTTGCATCCATCCGGTTGATTCTTATTCGTAAGAGTAATGGAATCACTCGTCTCCAAAATGTACGAACTGAATCATGCATCTTCCCACAATGCCTTCAATGTAGCCGAAATCTCGCTGATATTGTTCGGCGCATGCAGCTTCAGCGCCCGGCACGTAACAGTGTGGCATAGATGTACATGAATTGTAAAGTAAAATATACGAACCATCCAACCAGCGCGCCAAGGCAGCCAGCCCGCAGCCAGCCGAATCCACATGAAATGTGATTTGGCGCCAGTGAAGCATGAGCACATTTTCTTCATTTAAAAAGATTATTTATGGCAAGCGGTGGCAAGCCTTGCTCGTGGCTTGTTGAGCAAGTCTTCTTCGTCAGAGGGAGAAAAGAGCTTTAGAAGGTTAAAGAGAAGGAGGTGTGCGGTATCATTCCATTTATCGTCTTCGGGACTGATTCACACGATCCCAATACATTTTGGGAATTGTCAGCAGAATGCTGATTCGTGCGTGGTGTAGGTTGATTAACTATTGAAAAAAAAAATTAAGAGAGAAGCGATGTACGATTTGAACTTTTTTCGACTTATGAAACCGTGATGGGCTACAGCTGTTGAACCAACTCCGGCCAGCAAAAGATTGAAACTAAGCGCTTTGAAGAGATCGCATTCATCCGCCACGCATGCAAGTTCTCCGCTTCACATATCACCCTTGCCAGAATTTTCCAGCCCACACACTTAGATTATTTTTACCGAAATCTGTAGAATTTTACCGAATTCTCAACAGCTGAGCTTTCGGTAATCCGAGTTAACGAAGTTCGGTGATATTTTACAATTATTTGTAAAAACGTTACCGGATTTCGGTAAAATTTTACCGAAATCCGTTAAATCGGATTACTGAACGTTCAAATTCGTGACTTTACCTCCCTTTCTTAAATAAAAAAAAATAATCGTTTAAGGCTTAGTTGACGACATAGAACATCCTGAGTATGAAGAAAATCAGGAAGAAGAAATAAACTCCTCACGCTTTACACCATTACCACTGTTTCAGGATATGGTATAAATATTTAAGGACCTTTTTGCAATGTTCTTGGTTATCCAAAATGTACTTGAGTTTAGAACTTCAGATCTATAGTTCTAACAGCTGCTTTAAGGGCTATATAAAATTACCACAAAAACATTAAATGAACCTTTTGATGGTCAACAGTCATTATTTGATAATTTTATGATTTTCAAGGCCATCCAAACTTTCCTTGATTTCACAACCTAAAATCTACCGTAGAAACTACAGTTTTTTGGCTTATGCAACACAACGTATCAACCATATTCAGTGAATTTTTTCGAGCGTAAAAAAATCATAATGAGCTGAACTAAAGAGTGTTTCGAACACAATTTGGTCAAACAGTAATGTGTGTGAGTCAATCAAAGTTTTTATTAATAAGTCAAATTCTTTTTTTTTTTCAAGTTCAGTTAGAACAGAATACAGAAGAAATATTCAGCTAAGCTTCCTTTTTACCGAATGAGATTTGCCGGATCTTTCGTTTAACACATGCCCTAGGATTTTGTACAGTCTCCTTGTCCACTTTACTTGCCGCAGAACACCAGTTTCCCTTGGACTGTTTCTCGCTCACAACTGTTTTTGAGTCTTCTTAAGGTTCCGCTTGACGATGGTCCAATATTGTTTGATTGGGCGGAGCTCTGGCGTGTTGGGTCGGTTCTTGTCCTTGGGCACCACTTGAACGTTGTTGGCAGCATACCACTCCATGGCATTTTTCCGTAATGGCAAGAGCCAAATCCAGCCAAAATAGAAAGCAACAATAGTGTCGCTTCCGGAAAGGCAATAGAAGTTTTTGTAGGCACTCGCTCAGATAAATTTCCTGGTTGACGGTTCCGGTCGCAATGTTAACGTTGTTTTTCAAGCCACAGGTACAAATGGCCTGCCACACCAGATATTTCTTCACGAAACTTGACAGCTTAATGTGCTTCGAATTATCTGCCACCTTTTCCCGTCCGGTTGCCGTATAAAATTCCCAAACACTCTTAATACGTTGGTAACAGTTGATTTAGCCACATTCAACAATTTCGCCAACTTGGCGTGAGAGTAGTTTGGCTTTCCGCCATGCACGTTCAAAATTTTGATGCGTTGCTTCTCTTCCTTCGACGAGATTTTGATAACTGAACTGCTAATCTGAAAATCAAAATAGGGGCATGATGCTACACGAACACATCCTCAAAATGAGGGATGTGCAAAATTTTTGACTGCACGATGAAAGCAAACGCTTCAAGTTTAAGTCGACCAAATTTTGATCAAAACACCCTTTAGAATGAACTAGGTCATTCAAACTGTCCGTTTGTTCAGAACTTTAAATCTACAGTTGTAACAATAGGTTTTTGGGCTAGATGAATATATGTATTCAAACATATTCAATGAATCTTTTGGACAACAGATATTATTTTATAACTTTGTAATCTTCTAGGTAATACAAACCGTCCTGAAGTTCAGAACTTGAAATCAACGGTGGCAACAGCAGCTTTTGGGTTATGCAAATTTACGTAACGTATTCTAGCACATTAAGTGAATATTTTCGAACGTGTGCTTTAACGTGTGCACATAAGACTATAATCTTAGGAGGGTCTAGGCCTTCCAAATTATCCTGGTGTTGAGAAGTGAATCCAAACTCGCGAATGCATGAATGGTAAAGACATTGTCCTAACTGTTCAATGTTAAGACAACAAATAATTTAGCTTTATCATTTTTTCATACTCAACACAATAATGATCAATTGCATGGCAGTAGAATTAAGATTATAATGTTTCTTAACATCAAATTATTATTTAGGAAAGATACATAGCGTTGTACGAACCCATATTGCTTTGTATGGAACAACAACAAAATTCAATGTTTGGTTTTATTCCTATTTCTATTTTTTCCTTTCTCTCTTTTATATGTGCCAACTTTTGTGCAGGTACACGGCTACTGAGACTGATTCAAAATTGAGGCAAGCTCAACTTAACAGTGGAAAGAGTAAAGTTAAAGGGTGATACGGTCAAAATTTGGTCAAGGGAAAACGCGTGTAAATCTGTGAAATCGTTTATTTAAAAAATCAAATTAAATATCTTTTTCAAGTTCAATTAGTATAAAATTCAGGAAAAATATTCAGTTAGGCTTCCGCTTTTCCAAATCCGAATTGCCGGGCCTTACGCTTGACCCCTGCCATCAGATTTTGTACAGCCACCTTGTCCACCTTCTTCGCCGCAGAAAGCCAGTTTGCCTTGAACTGCTGGTCGTCCTTAGCAGTTTTTTTGGTCTTCTTTAGGTTCCGCTTGACAATAGCCCAGTATTTCTCAATTGGGCGGAGCTCTGGCGTGTTGGGAGGGTTCTTGTCCTTGGGAACCACCTGCACGTTGTTGGCGGCGTACCACTCCATGGCCTTTTTACCGTAATGGCAAGATGCCAAATCCGGCCAAAACAGTACGGAACAACCGTGTTTCTTCAGGAAAGGCAGCAGACGTTTATTCAAACACTCTTTCACGTAAATTTCTTGGTTGACAGTCCCGGAAGCTATGAAAATGCTGCTTTTCAAGCCACAGGTACAGATGTCTTGCCAAACCAGATATTTCTTTGCGAACTTTGACAGTTTCGTGTGCTTGAAAATATCACCTACCTTCCCCCTTCCTTTTGCCGTATAAAACTCCTGTCCCGGAAGCTGCTTGTAGTCGGCTTTGACGTAGGTTTCGTCGTCCATTACCACGCAGTCAAACTTCGTCAGCATCGTCGTGTACAGCCTCCGGGATCGCGCTTTGGCCGTCGTATTTTGTTTATCATCGCGATTTGGAGTCACTACCTTCTTGTAAGTCGATAGTCCGGCTCGTTTTTGGCTCGATGCACGGTTGTAGACGATACACCCAGCTTATTTGCGGCATCTCGGAGAGATAGGTTAGGGTTTCGCTTGAAACTACCGGCAACTCTCTTTGTCGTCTCAGCGGCTTCCGGTTTTCGATTTCCCCCCGATCCAGACTTTCTGGCTGTCGACAAACGTTCCCCAAACATTTTAATTACATTTGTAACGGTTGATTTGGCAACTTTTAGCAATTTTGCCAACTTTGCGTGCGAGTAGCTCGGATTTTCGCGATGCGCGAGCAAAATTTTGATACGCTGCTCTTCTTGCTTGGACGGCATTTTGACAACTGAAGAGTGAATTCCAAAATCAAAATAGGAGCAACATTCTACACACACACACCTTCAAAATGAGGTGTGTTCAGGTTTTTTAAATGCAAAATTGAAAGAAATACGTCAAGTTGATATTGACCAAATTTTGACCGTATCGCCCTTTACGCCTGGACTGAGTGAAATTGTTTAATATTTGAGTAAATGTCACTCTCACTAATACGTTATACATAAGTACTAATGAGTGAAATTTACTCATATCTACTATTTTCCTCAGTCTATGAATAACTCCACTTTTTGCTCTTCTGAGTCGAATTAGACTAAATCTTGAGCTAATCTGAGTGGCCGTGTTCGTCTTTATTCTGCATCTCTGTATCATGCTCCTCGAATTTTCATATTGTCGAAAGTAACAAATGTTAAAAAGAGTTTCAAATAAATTTTTTCGAGAATTTCTAGCTTGTTCACGTATACGCACAGCATTAGGAGGTGATGATTGTTTCATCTGTTGGTGGTGTTCGAACGTGGGTTTAGCAGCAGTTTTAAAAGAAAAAAATAATAATAAGTAATTGTTTAAATTTGTTACGCTCGACCTAACGAATTTTTTTTCGAGGGATTACTATATACACAAATGTGTTTTTAATACGGGGGATACGTTCCACTTTCACTTTGAAACCGTGTAAAAAAAGACTAAATAGAGTTGATGAATTCACATGCATAAACATTTTAAATTGCTTCAATTTTATTTGCATGTGTAACCTTTCTATGCAATGGTGAAAATACAGTTATTCTAATTTTGAGTAGTTACACCAAAAAATGTGATTTGTTTTGAAAAACTGCCATGTGATTACTTATTGCCCGGAAAGCTGCATTTCCAATATTCGAGCGGTCAGTAATTTCCTTCCTTGTGGCATGGCATGCATTTATCTGTGCATTTTGCTGCGTTGTTTTGTTTAAAAAAAAACATGAATTCTACATTTATTAAAAAGAACAAAGAAAATGAGCATGAGCATGATTGACCACCCACGGATGCAATTCCGTTTTTGATAAATCAACTGTATTTACACAAAGAACTAACAGATGATGTTGGGGACTAACATACATCCTCAATGTGTAAAAACTGGTGACCCATTATGAAGCTATACCGGCGCCGGCCTTGCCCTAATGCTGGTCAAGTAGGGAATGGCAAGTAACGTATTGACATGATACTCGCTTTGGAGGAAGCCGAGAAATCCTCTGCACTTCCACGAGAAATCACTGGGATGTTGGATAGTTGAAGAAAGGTTAGCAACAGGGTTCGTTTTGGTTAACGATACAATGAAAGAATGTAGCACTTTCCGCCAAAAGCAATGCATTGCAATGGGCCGCTCCAATGTGACTGAAAAGAGACAAGCATAACGAAGAACAAAACAAAACAAAATAGACAAAATAAAATAAATAAATCCAAAATTTGGTGGAAATAAATTATTTGTTGCTTTACAAACCAGCTCTCCTCGATGTCCTAGATCTCACCAAGCCAGCCGTGGCCGAAGTGTCGGAAACCTTCCGGTAGTAATATCTGCGTCTAAAACACTTTTCCTGTGCCGATTAATTTACAAACTAATAAAAATTCACTTTGGCACGGTTTTGGTATTTTCCTTTAAAATCTAGTTCTAGATATTGGCACTTATTTTCTGCCTAGATTTTCAACCGCCGGCTCAGGTTCGATGCAAGTAGCAGCAGCCATTCATGCCGTTCGTTTTGAACGACCAGACAGCAGACCCAAGAGTGGACACTTTTTACAAGTCACTTTTTCCACTGCTATTACGTTGCGACCGGACTGAAAAATATCCCCAATCGACTCCGAACGACCGTAACTTTATACTTTCAATCTTTTGAACCAAATTTTTGTCGTTTGTCAGCGTAAAAATTGCAATTCATTTCACTTCCACCGAGAACCGTGATCCTAGACGTCATCTTATTTCGACTCCTTCTCATCAATTCACGCACGACCAAGGGAAAAAACACTATTTTTGGATATGGAAGTTCAGTGAACTTAACCCGTGTAAATGTAACCACATTTTGTGTGAATTTTTTGTGAATTTCGATCAAAAACACGATTATTTTTCAATTTTCACAGAATTTCAACTATGACGGGAAAAAAGGGCCTTCTTCGCTCAAAAGCACAGCCTACTCTTAAAAAAACAAAGAAAATGTGCCCGAAGAAGTGCGAAACATATTTCTAAGTGGTAGCCTAGGTCTTAATGGCAAATTCAGTCCGAAAACATTTTTGTTAACCAGCTGTTTGCGACACATCAAGTACTCTCACAAGTTAAAATGTGTTGAAGTTGGGGAAGGAGATTTCCGACGATAAAATCGCCGCCCAGGGTAAAAAAAAAACACGCTAAAGGTAAAGAAGTGGTGACTGTAAGAATATCAAAACAAAAAGTTTTGGGTGGCTTAGTAAAAGTTGAGACTTTTCAAAATGTCCCGTGTAATGCCGTCGTTTGGGAGGCTGTACGGAACATTGTAGGCCCTTTGTATAAGGCTCTCAACGTAACCATAAACAATCAGAATAACGGGTGGCAACTAAAATTTTGGAATTTCTTTCTCAAGCTGTCAAAAAAAGACAAACATAGTTGAAGAAGATCTGATTTATTCAAATTAAAGATACATTGTCCATTGTTGAAAAAAAATTAGTGAACATTTGAAAACGATCCGTAATCGGATGTTCGGCGAAACTTCCGTTTGATGTCGGAACAGGAGTGTTGTACGGCCTCCATGTCAACTTTGCGAATGCATCTCTTGATTCTACCAATCATCTGTTTGCAATTCGTGGCTCTCCAGTTATTTTTGTACACCAAGGAACTCAAAACCCCGAAGAAATCTTCGATTGGGCGACACTGAGGCAGATTTGTCGGGTTGTGGTTTTTGGGTACAAATGGGATCGAATGGGTATTCAGGAACGATTGTGTTTTTATGGCGTAATGCGATGACGCTTTATCCGGCCAAAACACGTATTGTCCATCAGCATGATGTTTTTGTAGAAACGGGATCAAAATTTTCTTCAAACATTCGTTCTGGTACACATCTTGATTGATTGCCAAACCAGAGGGCTTGAACCATGGCTTAGAAATGCCTTTCTCGGAAATGGCAATGTACAGCATCACTTTCTGTTCAAACTTATGTTTAAACTTATATTTTATGTTCGGAGGTGTAGTAGAACCATCCGTTGAATAGTATCGATCGTTTCCGGAATCTGCGTCTTCGAAAGAGGGAAGTAGCTTTCGTCGTCCAAAACAAAACTTTTTCCGGAATAATTTTTAATCAACCAACGGCATTGGGATTTCAGCGTTGAAATCTGTGCATCAGTATATTCCGGGCTCGTGTCATCTTTCGGCACTTTATTCCGACTCTTTTCAATGTTTTGATGCTGGGAATAGTTGAACTTTTGCGGCATCGTTAAGATACCAGTTGATACTTGCGGATGCGTTGACGTAATTGACAGAAACCTGGGAAAACTGTCAATCCGCAAGCATCGCAACTATCATTGGCCAGCCATCAGTGAATCCTTGTTGTTGAAGGCACGAGAAAGAGAACGAAGTCCTTTTGCGTCCATAATTTTGGCTGGTCTTCCACTACCTTGCTGGCGAGCAGTTGTTGGGGATCTTAGGATATGGTAAACAGTCGAAGTCGCAACATGTTCGCTTTTAAAATGTTGTACCGTATACGTTTTGCCGAGATTTCTGTGCAGTTCGTAGAACTGTACAACGCGCTCGCGAAATACTTCTTGTTTCGACGGCATTTTGAGCAAAACTGAGCAAGCATAAACAAAACAGAAAATACTAGCAGAAAGAGGAGAGAAAGAGCTAACGCATACACACTCTTATTTCTTTCTGAGCTCGTTTGTTGTTGAGCATAGAGGCCTCGAAAAAAATCCAAAATTTTAATTGCCACCCGTTATTGTGAAACATGTCTATAACACCAGCGAAACAATCGATGAATTCATAAGGAAGGACGTGAAAGACTCAATGATCCGTTTGAAGCTGGATACGAAATATTAAGTGTACCGAAGCGCACTTACTGTAAGCATTCGACAGTATTGTGGCTTGAAATAAGTAAGAAGATCACAACAAGGCCGCTACAGCAAGGCCGCTGAAAACGACCCAAATTCGAACTGACACAAAAACTAGTAGAATTCAACTCAAGATGGGAAATGTAGAGTCATTCATAGGCTAAGTATAGTTACATGCAGATATGAGTAAATTTCACTCTTATTTATACAAATTTCCACATGCGTACTTAATTCTGCGCAAAGTGTAACTCAGTCGATGAGTGGTTGAGTCGAATTCGACTCAAGTGCAGAAAGTGAACTTGAGTCGAATTCGACTAAATTATGAGTAGTTTCCAGCAGCCGTGTGAGCATAGTGAATTTGTGTACCCTAAAAAGCTTCAGTTAAAATTTCAGCTCTTAATTTTTGAGCTCCGAAATTGTGTGGCTGATATAAAACATCCCGGATCATTTCATAATGTCTGCTGTCCTTCCAGAAGACTCAATGAATATGGTTGAAAACATATCATCATTTTATGCAACGGAAAAAGCTACACTCACAATTATAGATTCTAAGTTCAGTAAACCAAGACAAGTACACTCAGTAGCAAAAAAAAAGCCGAGCAAAATTTTGCTTCCAAAAACCACGTAGTTCAACTTTCTGTTACTTTGTCAATAATCAATATTTTTGGCTGAAAATTTGACAATTTTATAAACAATGTATGTAACTTATGTGACCAAAATTTCATGTTGATAAAATTAATAAATTTGGAGTTATCATAACATATGTGAAAAAAGTCATTTTTGGACAAAGCCATTTAAAAAATCCGTAGTTCTGTGAAAAATTTAGGTAGCATATTAAAAATTTCTCCATAGCTTAAAAAAGTACAGAAAACAATGTGGACAAAATTTGAACTGTTTTCATAAAGTGGTTTGGACTACAGCTGGCGTCAAAGTTGACACACCAACATGAGAATTTCCCTTTTTCACCCGATACTGACCTTGCTGAAACATCGGTGCAAAAAAAAAGCCGAGGTGAATTCATCTTATTAATACACATGATTTGTTACGCGATAAATATCCCATATAACTAGTGTAAGCCACGAAGAACTTTGAAAATATGGGATTCAGCATGAATTGGTTTTTGAATATTACGTATACAGTGTTATACAGTATTATTAATAAAATTGAGATGAGATCCATTGAATATGGTTGAATACATATCGTTAATTTGACTAGCCGTAAAACAGCAGTTACAACTGTAGATCCCATGATCTGAGCTCCAGGAAAGTTTGGACAACTTAGAACATCCCAGATTATCTCATGACTGACCATCCAAACAACTCAATTAACATGGTTGCACACATATCGTAAATTAGTATAGCTGAAAATGCAACCGTTACAATTTTGGATCCTATGTTCTGAACTTCAGGACAGCTTGATTGACCTTAAACATCCCAGATTATCTCATAATGTCGATTTATCTTGCAAAAGATTCTATGAACTATATTGATTACTTATCGCTAATTTGTAAAGCTAAAAAAGCTAAAGTAACATGTGTGGATCCTAAGTAATGAACTAAGTTGGATAACATACAATATCTTAGTAATTCTCAAAATGTCTGTTGACTTTCCAAAAGATTCAGAGAACATGGTTGAACTTGTTGTTATGATTTTTATGCTGACGTAAAAGTTACACGACACTAACAAAACGCAATGCGATCCAAGACACAACGCTTACCGTTCTAACAATAAAAAAAATACCTTTTGGTCGACGAAAAGGTTTTTTTTTTAAATTGTAAGAACGATAAATAAGTGTTGTAACTTGTCTCGCGTTGCGTTTTGCAAGTAACATGGTTGAATGCATGTCGTTATTTTGTATAGTTGCAGCCCTAGATTCTAAGTTCTGCACTCCAGGACAGTTTGGACAATCTAGATAATCCCAGATTATGTCATAATATCTGTTGAACTTCTAGAAGACTGTATGAACATGGTTGAATAGATATCGTAACTTTGCGGAATCGGAAAAGCTATAGTTACCACTGTAGATCGTAAGTACCGAACTTCATCATGTGCAGGATGTTCTGGGTAGAGAATCAGGCATTACAGGTATATTTTTTATTTTTCTTTGATAGAATATTCTTCTTGCAAAAAGTTTGCCCAAGATAGTATTCGATTTTGTTCACACATACTCTAAATAGAGTAACTTTCACTCTGTTTCGTATTTCCATGCTAAATGTAAAAACCTGAATTAATCCACCGATGGTGCGACTGAACCCTTCTTACACTTTATCAGAATTACGAACTCAAATGTGGCCAATATGGTACTGAATACATATTTTCATCAGAAATTCCAGGAAGGTCCAGGAATATTCGATATGTCATATTTTGTGTTTGAAAATGGTACCGTTCGACAATCCTTAACGTACTGTTCATCGATGTGATTAAAATATAACCATTAATAGTCTTTAATGACCTGTTTCTGTTAGTTATATAAAAGGAGAAATTACAAAAATATTAGCAATTTCATATAATCGTCAATTTTGATTATCGATATGGATTCAAGCTGCTTAATAAGTACATATTCGTTGAAAATAGTAAATGGAGACTTTGCGTAATTTTCGAATATACTCGTTGCAGTTCAAAACCAGACCACTCGAGCCAATCGATGCTGCTCTAATTCTATAGAGTCGCATAGTGTGGCTAGTCCGCTGTATGTGCTATACAACGCACCAGATGCGACACAATAGAATGCAAGCGGCATCGATTGGTGTGATTGGTCTTGTTCGGTTTTGCACTGCAACGAGTATATTGTCATCTCACAATTATGTGCTCTCAGGTATTGTTTTGGTCATATCTCCATGAAGGATTATCCAATCATAATGAAATTTTGACCAGTTATTTGGAGATATCATAGCACCAACAAAACTAAAATCGGTACACAAATAGCTCAGTATGTAATCGGAGACTAAACTGTTTGATTACTATTATAATAGGCCTTCAAGTACTGTTTCGTTCATATCTTCGTAACGAAATGTCCGAATGAAAAAAAATCAATAGCGTTCTATGGGAGTGTTGTAGCTTCCATTTGCCGTCAACAGATCTGAAATCGGTTCACAGATGGCTGAGACACCGATGTGACATTATTTGTAACGCACACACACACACACACACACACACACACACACACACACACACACACACACACACACAGAGAGAGAGAGAGAGAGAGAGAGAGAGAGAGAGAGAGAGAGAGAGAGAGAGAGAGAGAGAGAGAGAGAGAGAGAGAGAGACAGGTGCTCAGTTCGTCGAGCTGAGTCGAATGGTATATGACACTCGGCCCTGTGGGCCTCGGATAAAAAGTCGAGTTTTCAAGCGATCTCAATACCCTTCTATTGATGAAAGAAGGGTAAAAACTGAGTAACTGATTACAATGAAGCTGTCAAAAGCGAAAACGTGGTTGATTCCAAGGGTCAGTCGATCAAAAGTTTTCTAGATGGGACGACTGTATGTTGTAATCAACAAAAATTTTAAGTCGAAGTGCCGAATTCAATCCATGA
The DNA here is from genome assembly GCA_034211315.2 of Aedes japonicus. Taxonomy (NCBI): domain Eukaryota; kingdom Metazoa; phylum Arthropoda; class Insecta; order Diptera; family Culicidae; genus Aedes; species Aedes japonicus. The sequence goes on from JASCZW010004349.1 coordinate 35,186, forward strand.
ATAGATTGTAATTCAGTTTAAAGAAATACAAATTTAAACACTTGATATTGTTCTTTCCTTGTATTCTCCCATACGCGGGGTAACGATCTGTGATGATGTTGTTTTTGAGAGAATAATTTCTCATCACCATGAGGCTCTAGGAGTAGACAGCATTTTTTGCTAGAACAAAGTTGTGAAGAGAAAGTATTGATAGTTCCGTTAGCTCACGGCAGGCTGAAAATTTAATAGAAGTAGTTTTGAAATTGAGCGGAGGCATTGTGAGGTAGTATTCCGAAACAGGAAACACAGATTTTTGCCAAGCATCCCCATGCAGGGTAGGTCAAGGCATGATCGAATGCGGATGCTTGGTAAAAGTTTGTGTTTCCTGTTTCGGAATACTACCTCACAATGCCCTCCGCTCAATTTCAAAACTACTTCTATTAAATTTTCACAGCCTGCCGTGAGCTAACGGAACTATCAATACTTTCTCTTCACAACTTTGTTCTAGCAAAAAAATGCTGTCTACTCCTAGAGCCTCATGGTGATGAGAAATTATTTCCTTCTTAAAAACAACATCATCACAAATTTAAAGTTTTTCGACACCTCCGTTTCAAATGGATAGTTGTTGGAAATAATAAATGATTTCATCAGAACAATATAACAAAATTAGATACTGAGTAAAGTTTACTCAAATTTTGATACATGACCAAGTTAATCAGAAATGGATAGCTTTATTGCTACTCTAATTAGGGTAGTTCCAATTTGAACAAAACTGAGTCGTTTTCTACTCAGTTTTGAAAAACTGCAAACAAGCGTGACTGAGTAATGTTTACTCTAATTTTGACAGATGACCAAGTTAATCAAAAATGAGTAACCCTTCAATTACTCTAATTAGGGTAGCTCCACTTTTAACGAAACTGAGTCGTTTTTTACTCAGTTTTGAGTAATTACAAACAAACGTGCCTGTTGGTGATAAAGCAATGTTGCTATCGGTAGTGTGTTGCAATAATGACAAAACGTTTTTTTTGTCGCTGTTACATGAAAACAACAATGTGTGCAAATTTTTTTTCAGCAACTCTTTCCCATCAGCGATACATTGTGTTGTTTTCCTTCGTAGTTTGTTGTAATACATTCAAGTTACAACATATCATTGTTGCAGAGTTAGAGAAAACCGGGTGTATCACTCGTCAAAGTTATCTTATGTTTTTTAGGTATAAAAAGGGAATATTTGAACACACTGTAAAAAGTTCATTTCTTTACTTGTTCCCTTCTGTTCTACCGAACGCTTAAGGCAGCTTTAAAATCCCCTTTCTGTTAAACTCGAATCGAATCCACCATTCCATCAAAATTCCAAGGGCCACCGTGCGTACTGCAACCGAATTAAACTTTCATCGCCTCTCGTCTCTTTTCGGTTGTTTGATGGGTTTTCCGGGACACCGTAACGATGAATCAAAGTGTATCTGTTTTTATGGAGACGGACGGGTTCAGAGTTGAGGGCTACGGTTGCATCAATTTCCGAGTTTCATTTACGAGTTAGATTGCTTTTACTTTATTTGCTGAGACGATTTGTAGAATTAATAAAACTCCTCCGGATGAACCCTCGAACGTCTCCGAGGAATAATTTTAGCAATTCATAAAACATGCATCCGGTGTCAATTGGATGTTTTTTTTGTTTCAATCTACATTTCACACATCCCAAGAAGACTAACACATATCTCAAATAGTCTTCTTGGCAATAATACGCAAAACTTTCGCAATACGATACATGCAACGGAAGATAAAGTCGGGGTGGAAAAGTCCGTTGAAGGATAGGTACTACATGCTGATGTACGTGATTGGAATTTCAGCTCTAGTTGCTGTTTTATGTAGTAGTAGCAGCAGCAGCAGCAGCAGGAGCTCTGTACTTTGAAATGGGATGAAAGTAGCAGGATCTTTTTAGCAGCTTGTCACCTCCTTCGGTCCATCCAAAGCAGCACATACAAACCATTCGGCCTTCGTTCGCCTCTACTGGTGACTAGTGCTGGAACGGGTGTCGACTTCCAAATCTCAAGTCTTTCGCTTGTTTTCTTTTTTTCACCCCACATCGCCAGCTGTGGCTCGATGTGCTTTCCTGTCCTTTTCCGCTATCCAGCAGGACACGCATCTACGGGGAAGACGGCAGCAGGGGTGGATGTCTTATCCATCAACGGTAAAAGTTCGGATAAGTCTGTAACCTCTAAAAAATGTATGACTCTGTGTGAGTACCAATGGCGACGTTGAACCGACGAAGAATTTGAATATTTGACCCACGACGTTGTTTGAAATTCCTCTCTCACTTAGTTTCCGAGCAGCGAGCTGGGGTACAGAAATGGCACTTTTGGAAAAGGGAAACACAAGAATAGCAGGAACTACCCGGTATATTGATATTGCATTTTCTAAGGCGTAATCCGATTCGGAGATGTTGTTTCACTTTCAAATAAAATAAATTCCGATCAATCCGAGTTTTATGACGATGTTTGTTGGGAAAAAGCAGTTGCTCCAGGTTATGGAGCACTCTCAGATCTCGGCTATCATTTCATATTCCATTGCTTGATAGTGATCGAGATCAGGGCGTCACATCCTCAGCATCAATCTGTCGTATCTGCTGTCAATTTCAGCAACGATTATTATTCAATCAATTAATCTAGCCTGTCTGATTCCCTACATTATCGACAACATCGATGTGATAAGGAATCGCACTATATTGCGGTTACCTCCATCATTTTCAGATCTCACTCAGACTTTTAATAGAAATGAACGTATATATTTGTAGCAGTTTGTCGCGTAACAACACGTGCGGATGGCCCGTCGAAAGTGTGTCCGGAAATATGTCGCGTCAGTGGTCTGAGTCATCGTAAGAATTTCTTTCAGTGTATGATTTAGCTGTCAGTTGACCCTTCCATCTTCGCGTCAACGTGCTTATTGTTTACTTTTAAATCGAAGTTTTGAAGATGGCGTCTCGACAACAGCAGCTGCGAAATCTTATTTTGGACAAGTCTCGAGTACTTTTTCAAATGGACGTAAGTAACATTTGGCCGAAAATGAGAAAATCAGCATTGAACTTTTTTGAGTTTATTTTTATTCCTATTTGAAAACCGGACATGTTTATCCAAATTAAATTCCACTTAATGACAAATTGGTTAATATCTTTTACCACTTGTCTTTAAAATAAAACTAGGAGTGGAAATTCCAGTTTCATTTGGAAAAATGTTTCTTACACCGGTCTGCAATAGAAAACGATAATACATCATTTTGATAAGGGAACGTCCATTAATTACGTCACGCAAAAATTGTCTTTTTATAACCCCCCCCCCCCCCCTTGTCACGTTTTTTGTATGGACCTTCATTTTTTTGGTATGAATCGTTACGTTTTCTCATAACCCCCTCTCCCCTACTGCGTGACATAATTAATGGAACTTCGCTAAGTCAGTATGATAGATCGCATGTTACTTGCGTCAAAATGATACGTCATTCTGCGAATGAGAATGTTAATACGTCGAAATGTTACGTCAAGTTGTCATATTTCTTGCAGATACGTCGAACTTATCAAAATGACGAAATAGTTTTTTCAGAAACAAAACGTTGTAAAAATATCTTTGATAAAAAAATCAATGTTTACTAAAACAAATCTAAATGTTTATCCTTGTGGTATAAAATCTTTTACTAATGCGTCGTTAAGGGGCATTCAAATGATATAACAATCATTCGCAAGTTACTTTTCATCACAAGCGGTGTATGTACATTATTCCCAAAAATTGCAAAATTAATTTTACACCGTTTTGTAAAAAGTTATATAAAACCTTCAGAAATAGTCCAATCAGAAAGTTCAACATATATGGGCATATTTACATGATTTTTTAATAACATGCCATCAACAACGCGTGTGTTTACATTTTGTTACTTACGTCCTTTTGAAAAAGTACTCGAGAAGTGGTTAGAAAATCCAAATCGTTCACAGAAAAAAAAAATCGCGAATCCGGTCAGGGGGATGCAACAAACGTTTCAGAATGTCATCTGTAAGTTTTAACAGAGAAAGCCAACCAAGCAGTTGAAAAGAGGAACAGTGAAGGTATACAAGAGGGAGCCCAACATGTCGGACAAAGATTTTGCAAAAAAAAAGTGAATGTAATTAAGCCAACTGTGCAGAACATTGAAGTGAGATGTGAACTAAGGTCATAGCTCATTCAAAGCTCAGAAAAAAACTCGTTGAGATGAAAAACGGCTTGAAAATGCGAAAACTCAGGCCCGAAAGCTATAAAGTTGTACGGAGTCAAGTTGCACCACTTTTAAATGGCTGTAACTTTTTACCCGGTGGGTATTATCTATTGAAATTTTGGGTGGAATTAATTCAATGTGTTTTTGTTTACGCTGTGTAAGTTTCACTAGCAGATGTGCAATCGTTGCGAAGATGGAGTCGGAAGAACAGCAGCGGCGCAAAGAAATGTTGCGCACGTACCTCGAAAATCCGGATTTTTTTCATCGCCATCAGCAGGAAGCTGGGAATGATACATTCTACGGTCTTTCGTGTTTTAAATCGGTACCACGAACGTTTGACCATCGATCGGAAAGAAAAAAGTAGCAAAAATGGATCTCCTCATAGTGTTAAGAATCACAAGCGGGTAGTTCAAGCTTTCAAGAGGAATCCAAACAGTTCTACTAATACGCTCAAAAAAGTTTTTTTTTTTAAATAGTGTTTAAAAAAAAAAGTGAAAGTCAAACAGTTCAGTTCGGGATGTGCCTTTCGTGCAAGATGCGAAAAAACGTGAAGGACTACACAAGGCCAAAAGGCGCTTAATCGCGATGACCGGCAGAATACGGTAGGTAAAACACGTGCACGGAAGCTCTACACCCAGATGTTGACGAAACCACATGGCCTCTTTATGGATGATGAGACGTATGTAAACGCAGACTTCCGGCAGCTTCGGAGGCTCCAGTTTGTCACTGCTCATCACAAATTCAATGTCCTTGAGGACGTTAGAAAGCAGAAGATTTCAAAGTTTGCCAAAAAATATACGATTTGGCAAGCAATTTGCTCGTGTGGCAAGTGAAGCACCCCATTCGTGACAATTGGAACGGTCAATGGGCAGGTGTACCTAAAGGAATGCCTCCAAAGGCGTCTACTTCCTCTTCTGAGGTCACGCGATGGTCCTACAATTTTCTGGCCGCCCCCACCCCCCTCGGAGGGAGATATGAAGAAAAATGGATTGCCACACGAGAAAAAGTTGGTCCAAATATTGTACAGGACCTTATGATTAGTGTAAGGAAGAAACCACATTGCCCCGTTACGGATGATGAGAAGCTTCCGGGGCAACTGTTCTTCACCGTCCGGCACAAGTTTGATGTTCCAGAGGAAGTAAAAGAGCAGAAACTTTCAAAGTTTGTCAAAACATACATGATTTGGCAAGTGATCTGCTCATGTGGCAACTGAGGCCCATCGAAAAATACTGGGCTATTATGAAGTAGGCACTACGGAAGCATCCCAAGGAGGTCACCAACAAGAAATCCTTTATTTCGGTATTGGGCTTCATCCTCTCCTCATCAGGGTAGGGGAATGAGCACTTCACATCTATGTTACCTTCCTTAGGAGAAAGCGGATGCATACCAGGGTTCCTTTTAATAGGAAGTCTATTTCGAAGGCTTGTAGCTGTTTGCTTAGGTTTTCTGTAGCTGTTTGCTTAGGTCGTCCTTTGCTTAAATGTCTTCGATTGCTAGGGAGGTTTCGTGAGCATTCACCAAACGCTGTTGTACTTGGCTTACAAGCATGTATGAACCACATCCAGCCATCACTTGCTCGTGGCCTTGGTGACTGATTGCCATGGTGAAACGCAGTCTTACGATTTCCTATTCCATTGCGTAGACGGGACAGGTACGGGTAGCAGGGCCGTGTTGCCCCTTACAGTACAGGCAGAAAGGAACAGCGTCACATTCATTCTCCAGGTTAATGAACCGTTGAGCAGTACCTGCATCTTGCATTTGTCGCGTCTTGCATTCGAAACTTAGAGTGACCGTACTCAAAACACTGATAACAGATCATCGGGCTCGGTACGCAGATTCTCGTTTTTATGCGTAGAGGTTTGACTTTGTTGTGATCCGGTACAGGCAGTGCCATTGGTGGTTAGGATCAATGAGGTCTTGATCCTAGTTGGAGAAGAAGTGGTTAAGTTGCATTATTGTAATGCAAAATACTGTCATTGTGCTCGTGAGATGGTGCACAGCCTGTTTTTTTGTAAACATGCGGTACGTAGATCTCCAAAACCAACAATTCACAACAGCAGCAAATCACAAGGTGGAATTATTATTTTCGTTAATTGGCATAGTTTTCAAAAGGTTTCGGCTTAAAAATGCCTCTGAAAGGATGCGGATCAAAACTAAACTTGATCTGTTTTTGGAGTTTTACGTCACTACTTGAAATCATGGATTGTTTACACATTTTTCGCCCAAGTAACAATTCAAATGCAAATTGGTTTTATTCATGTTTTATGGTAGTTTTATCAAAGCATTATGGAGTTTATTTGGTTTTATCATGACATTTTCCAAGTCAAGGTGGTTTTGATTGATAAACAGTTCTTAAGAGTGATTAAAGAACACTTGAAGAAACCTCCATAAAACTACAACAGTTATAAGTGTAATCCACCTTATAAGTAGTTTTATAAGATTCTTGATCCCCCTCTCAAGAGATCGTTTCGCAACTTTCATAAAACCTGATGAAAGCTTTGTAAAAGTTTTATAACATTCTTCTTCAAGATGAATGTATCTTGTAAATGCTGCCATAAAACGCTCTTAGAACCATTTGATTTTAAATAAGTGCACATACTCTTGAGAAAGAACAGTATGTGAAAAATAAACAAACTGTCAAAATGGACGCCCATAGGTGAAAAAAATCAAAAACTAGTGGATCGTTATGTTAATGTTAAAGTCCCCCGTGTCGTGCATTTCCATTCTCAACAGGCTACACAATATTTATACTCGTTGCAAGTAAAAACTAATATATCATTAGAGCGAAAATCGATTTTTCTCATGTTGTATACGATAAATCTCAAGTCGAAAGTAATGCGTTGGGATTGCTCAGTGATCCACTACATAGCGCACTTCTTCCAACGTTATTTTTTTTGTTCCTATCGACTTTCTTATGATTACTCATAACAGTAAATTATGAGTGAGAATGATGACTAACAGCAACAATTATGCATAGGCACTTCTGACTATGTGCCATCTCCACATTGATTTTATGGCTATCTTACGAAAGACTTGTTTACCTTGAGCAATTCAAACAAGTTTTATTCAAGCGTAACTCATCTTTTTCAAGAATAGAATAAATAAAGATGAACTTGTCGAGCTCCTCAAAAAATCTTGTTAGTCTTGTGCCAGAAGTATTAGTTTTATTTGCGTTTTATGGTAGTTTCAGATAAAACCATTGAAAAAATGGCGAGCGTGGCTATTCTGGATTCACTCGGAATGGTAGCCATTTCCATATGCATGCAATAAAACTCTCGGTTTTCAATGCTACGAACAGTTTTTGCTGTTGAAATTACATGTTGAAACTTCAAACTGATTGTAGACACAATTTGTTCAAGATCTAACGACTTTTTAGCTTTCTCAGCTAATTGTTACATTTTGAAATATTTTTTATTTGTTAAATAAATCAATGTTCTCGCAATAATTCCTTGGCGCATTAAAATTTTCGAACTTTTATGTTATAAAACACCAATAAACTGAACGTCGCATGAAAAATGTATCAATTGCAGGCATAAAACTGGTCATTTTTACAATTAATTTACATACTTATCCACTTTGGAAAGGAAACGTCATATGGATATCGATATTTTTTTTTTCTTCCTTAGCTTCCACTCGACTATAAAAAAAGGTCCTCATTCAGCAGAACGAATCCAAAAGTGGAATCTTTGAAACATATTTGTGACGGACTACTGGAAGTGTTCTTAAAGAGGAAAATCATAAAACTGTCAAAACTTGTGGTAGTTTTATCATAGTTTTAAGCATGTCTTGAATATCATTACAAGTATGTACCGATAAAACTATCAAGTTTTAAGTGAACCTTGGGAAATTGTCTTGAGAACCTCCTGTAGAATGGGCCTTTTGGATCTTATGAGGGTTTTATGGCTGTTTTATCGATGTTATGTAGAATATCTAGTTTTATGCGTGGTTTTATCAAATGATTCTTGAAAACTTCTTCAAGTGTACCTTAAAATTGAATTTGTTACTTGGGTAATACCTACAAACACCTTGTTCTTTGCCACCTATATAGACCTAATTGGGTTAGGTTCAAGGTTCAAGGTTCCTGCATCCGCGTGATCCTTTTGATTCCGACATTTGTGATTTAGAGACACGAAATCACGCATCTTTGCTTGTTCAGGATGGGAAGAAGTTTCTTAGTTACAGCCGTCCCGACCAGAAGGGTATAACATAAATATAACAAAATTATAACAAACCTTGTTATGACTAACTGATTATGATATAAATGTGCTAAAGATATTTTCATCTGGATAATTGTTTAGTATAACACACTCATAACAAACTAAGATATAATGCCCCGCGAGGCACAATCTGCGGAAAGAAATAAATTAATTCTAACACAAGCTGATATGGTTTTGCTACATCGTTACAAAACTGTAACAAAGTGTGTTTTGTTTCTGTTACATCTATTTCTTAATTTGCTATAATATTGATTCCTCTTGAGGGCTTTTTGCTATAATTTCTGTTATTTTAACAACATCCGCGATCTAAATTCTAACAACCTCTGTTATAAAAACAGCGTAACTGAATAACAAAACATGAAGTAATTTTGTTGTTTCCTTTTGGTCGGGGTGCCATCAAACAGCTGCTACACCTGATTCGCATCTGGAACGCGCAACACATAATTTTAATCTATTTACTTCCGTTGACGCAGATTAGCTCTCGTCGAGCAGGTCCTTCATTGATCTGCTCACGGCTTAAAGGCGCGGCTTCTTATCAACTCCGGTAGTATACAGGGACGCAATTTTGGAATTCTACCATAAGTTATACAACGCGCTTGCTGATTGGGCGACAGTTACTTTTTTGATGATGATTGACGACGGTTGACTTCTCGAGCAGGAACGAATAACTTGATAACTGGCCCTGGTATTAAAGAGCGCTGAATAAGAGCTAAACTACCATGAAAAAGTTCCGACAATGTTGATGATGATGATGAGAATTTTTTTTTTTTTGTTTATTTATTTTCCGTCGGCCAATTTCCTCACATGATGACAATCACCGACGCCAGGGAGACGACTCCATCACCTGGACCCTACCTAAAGACTAATGACTATGAGCCGGGACCAACTGCTTTACTTCCCTTCCGAAGAAAGAGGTGACTAGATTTTTTCGCCTCAGAAAAACCACCGACGTCGACTGGGATTGAACCCAGACCCACTGGGGTGCCAGTAACAGTCACGCTTACCACTACACCACCAACGTCGGCTATGATGATGAAATACTACCATCTATGGTAGCAAGGAAACTTTCCATAGCCATGCACAGTGGGAAAAAAAGAACCCAAATACCCAAGTAAGAGAAGCCGCTGGTTCTTGAACCAAACCAAATGCATTCTTGAAGGAAAATGGGCTAATAAATCGATTGGTACAGGTTTCGTGCTGTGTAGAGCATGGGAAGTGGCTCTTTTGCCCCAATTCACTCTAAATCGATGGGTTTTCTCCATTTTGCTCATACAGTTGCAATCTCCGCAATTTATTTTAAGTGAAAATGCATATCGTTTACACATGTCATATAAAGAAACTTTACAGATATAATTTAATGTCGTGCCTGGCCCGTTTTACCCAAATTCATTCCTTTTTTTTATTTTTCTTGTTACTTTCCGAACAGTAGCAATCGTCACAAATTATTTTCGCTGGAAAAGTACAAATCCCACAGGATACCTGTATAGAAGTAATTTGGAGCGACTTTGCGTGTTTTTGGATCTTGTAGATAGCCCGTTTTGCCCCTTTATCTCTTAAATTGATGGTTTTTCTTGATTCTGCTCATATAGTTCCACTCTCCGCAATATTTTGAGCAAAAATGCATACATTTTACACATATCACATTTAGAAACGTAACAGGGATAATTTCATGTTGTGTCTGACTCGTTTTACCCAAATTCAATTATTATAATCTACCACGGAAGAGAACGCATTGGACATGCCGTGACGCGCAAAACCGACTGTGTTGACAATAGTTCTGATGTTGTTATACACCAAAGACAAGGATCATGTAAATATAAGGCTTAAACATTCCACTTTTAAGTCAAGAGGTAATTTTTCAACGTTTTACGGACTTAGATTTTAAATTACCTTAGGAGCTGTTGTAAATGTAGCATCCGGAACGCAACTTTGAGTGTGTCAGTATTTAGTATTGTGGGATTTAAATAAGCGTTTAAAAACACATGAAATAGACCATACAATTGAGTCATATTTATCTTTGAGTCTCGAAGTATTTACGTGCAAAATGGATTACATCACTCGTAATATTCATTATTTTTAAGAGTGCAGTACACTTGCACTTCTTGGTTACAAATGCCGGCAAAACGGGCTATCTACAAGATCCAAAAACACTTTTCCTGCGAAAATAATTTGTGACGATTGCTGCTGTTTGAAAAGTTACAAGAAAAATAAAAAAGGAATGAATTTGAGTTGACACGACATTAAATTATCTCTGTTAAGTTCTTGATTTATTAGCATTTGGTTTGGTCCAAAAACCAACGGCTTCTCTTACTTGGGAATTTGGGTTCATTTTTTCCCACTGTGCAATGAAATAATCGGAAAAACGAGTTGATCAGGATTCTATTGTTGTTTGTGATCATCAGCTCCTGTATGAAGGACCAAAAACGTTTGGGTGGGCCCGTAAGCAGATACACTTACGCGAAACTCGCGAATATAGAGAAGAGAATCTCCTTCCAAAAGCAAGTTCACACCCACAGCACTAGGATCGAGCCCTCGATTGACAGAATAAACCCAAAAGATGGGGTCGAAGACAAGGGTCGAAGAGCCCGTCCTCATTCCACGATATGTTTACAATAGGGAGGAGGCAGTCCCATGCTCCCTATCCAAATCGTTTCACTTGGGTGCCCTGCTGGTCCAAGAACAGGAGAAAGAAGAGAAAGCATTAATAATTGGTAACATGTTATGCGCATGTGAGATTTTCATGGTGATACTCTCACAACGATTCTCATAATTTCAAAGTTCCCACAATACGATGCGAATACCAAAATGAGGTAAAACTATACCGAAATTGTACCCCTCATATATTCACAGGTATCCCAAATAACAAGTTTTGTTGTTCGAGAGATATTTTGCTTGCACTTCGGATTCAGGAACAATATGCGACGTACGCTTGCTACACCGAAGAATCGGAAATGCGTGCATTGCCGAAGTTGTGCTTCACCCTATTGTCAAATAACGTATTCAGTATCTGTAGCATGTCGACTGTACTTTGTAAACAATCAACATGGAAGCCGAAAGAAGGAAAAAATTGTGCACAGTTATTTGGAAAATCCATTGTGGTCTGCATCTAGAGCTAGCTAAACAGCTGAAATTGCCCAGAAATACCGTATGGCGCGTTATCAAACGGTATAAGGAAACATTGACGACGATTCGGAAGCCTCAAGCCAATCGTCGGAGTGGAACTAGTCGACCGGAAACTGCGTGGTAAGATTTTGAAGACGATTAAGAGGAATCCCAATCTGTCGGACCGTGATTTGGCCAGAAAATTCGGTTCTGCCCATAGTACCGTGAGGAGAACTCGACTCCGGGAAGGAATCAAGTCGTATCGAGCTAGCAAACAGCCAAATCGGACCATAAAACAGAATGGTGTGGCCAAAATCCGTGCTCGGAAGCTATACGACCCAGTGCTGACCAAGTTCGACGGGTGTCTTCTGATGGACGATGAAACCTATGTCAAGGCTGACTTCGGCAAATCCCAGGTCGAAAATTTTACTTGGCAACGGCTCGGGGGGATGTTCCAGCCAAATTTAAATTTGTTTTTGCCGACAAATTTGCACGAAAATTCATGATTTGGCAGGGCATTTGCAGCTGTGGCAAAAAAACGAAAGTTTTCGTTACAAATAAGACAATGACGTCGGAACTATACCAAAAAGAGTGTCTCCAAAAACGAATTTTGCCGTTCATTTGATCCCACGACCATCCCGTAATGTTTTGGCCAGATTTGGCAAGCTGTCATTACAGCAAAGTCGTTCAAGAATGGTATGCAGAGAAAGGGGTCAGGTTGTTCCGAAAAACCATAACCCACCCAACTGCCCCCAGTTCCGCCCTATTGAGAAATACTGGGCAATCATGAAGAGGAGACTCAAGGCAAAGGGAAAGGTTGTCAAAGACATCAATCAGATGAAGACCTGGTGGAATGAGATAGCTAAAACGATGGACGAAGAAGGTGTGCGCCGCCTAATGAGCCGTGTTACAGACAAATTCGAGAATTCCTTCGAAACCGTGACGAATAATTTTATCCGTATTTTTTCTTAATGAATGAAGAAAACGCTACATTTGTATAAAAAAAGATCCTGAATTCAATAATAAATAACTGAAATGCAGGCAATTGTTTTTATTCCAATTCTATCTGAAGCAAGCTTTAAATCATCGTTTTAAAAAGAAGGACCGACGGTTCATAATAAGAATAATCCTAAAAATGAGTTAATGTAAATCGATCATTAACTCTGAATGCTTGGTTCTTCTACGTGATTCCACAAATCAATACACCAGACAGACCCACCTTTCTTCAATGTTGTCTGACTCCCTTAGCAAAGTACATCAAATCAAACATTGAATCACAAACATTGCCACTAAAAGAAAAAGCGAGCACGAACAGCCAAACTGAGTTCAAAGGAATGATTAACCAACCTCCAGACCAACCGCAAGTTCACCTGTCCAAGCGTGAGGTGTTCGTTCCATCAATTCTCGCATGACTGGGCAGGTCGTTTTCACACTATTAAACTACCCCCGCTGTAATCATGCCATCAAAGTAGCTATGAGCAACTGATCAAAATGTTTCGCTACGAAGTTTTCCCACACTCGCCGACCCCATGTAACTTTCATTTTCACTTTTTCGAGTTGGTTTTAACATTGGCGTCACTAGATTAAAATCAACCCTCCTTACTTAGCTTTCAGCAAACAATCAATATGCGAACCGTTTTATCAATAAAGTCACAAGTCGCAAATCTTAAGTAAAAAGTTTCAAGTCTATGTCTAATCCTGCAAACCGGGCACATACATAGACTGGGAGATGAAGCATCTCTTTCTAAACATCCCATCGTCTAACAGCCATTCTCGCTTGAGTTACACCTCGTTTCAACTTTGTTGAGTTTCCCCCTAACTGAATAATTGATTTGGCTTAAGACTTTTCGAGGTTCGAAATGAGATAGAAATGGTTTGTGCGGTGAATGACTTTCTTGCTCATCCGACTTCAGACTTGTATTGGTCACATGGCAGACGCCAGACGGTACACGTGTTCTGCGAGATTCATGTATCAATCCGAGCTCACTACAGCCGTTTAGATAGCGTTCAAAGCAGACTAAGCTAACTTGGAAATGAATTTCCGAAGGAGAGAAGTTTCATTGATTACTTACTGGGTGTCAGTAGAATTAAGTTTCATGAGTGATTAATTTCACAACAGGGCAGCGTGAATACTAGAATGAACGAACATCTTATGGCGCGTCTAAATTACACACAATATCAATTGATTTTGGTTTTCCAGTCGATTGGTAACTATTTATTATCCCGGTTTTCCCGGAGATTGTCGTCAACGTCGGTGTGAAATTACGACCAATTCCATTCAATTTACCAATAACCATAAGTATCATTAGTCCACGCACACAATGAAACCAAACCAAACAAAGCGAATGAGAGAAATGCGATGCTGTGTAATCCCGTTCTCCCGCAGAACACTCCTCCAACCGCCGGTGCCAAGCACAAATCATTACTTATGGTGCTTATCTGTTTCCGGGAAGCGCGGACATTGCTACCCGGTGCGAGTGGAAGCCGAAGACAAGCGTAAACACAGGACAGAGTGGAATACAATTCTTCTCACTCCGACGAGGAGGGGAAACAAATTGCTGAAGGAGGAAAATAAAAATAAGACGCAGCACCGGGTTGAGTCGAGTGGAATATTGGCTTCTCGTCGTCTTTGTCGGGTGGCCAACACTAGATAAACTAAGGAATGACACAGAGGCAGATCACTTACTGAGAAAGCGAATGGATTACTTGTAAATTGAAACAATGGAATGAATGCAGCACAACAGCGGCAAGACACTGCAATCTTGCGACAATACACAGTTCATTAGGCTATTGCTTGGAAGAAGCTTTTCTTGGGAAATTGCTATTGTCTGTAGCTTCAATTTATCTATTCAGAATGGTGATTGGTATGATAGTAATGTTAGTAGCTAAAACTGGCGTGCTTTCTACGTTGAAGTCGTTGAAAGCTGTCAAGGACTATTCATAATTTCCTAACCACTTATTGGATGTCCAGAACACAACGGTTGAAAGAGTTGTGGATTCACTTTGTATACAAAATTTTCTTCATAAATCAAGATTATTTAGGGAGTAGCAAAACTTTAAGACGTCAGTTCCAGAGCGCCCCCAGCTTTGACCAATTATTCAAATAAAGCTTCTTCCACTCAGTATTTGCTAAACATTTATTGAACTTTAAAGAAAAAGCAATGAAAAACTATTCATCAGCATTTCGGGTGAATTCTCTGACTTTTCGCTTTTTACCAGCCATTATTTTTTGAACAGTTGCAAGCTGTTTCCACCAATTCTACCAAATCACAATGAGCGTTTTACACTAGAAATTTCAGAAGAAGAAGTAAGTATTCTTCCATTTAATTTCAACTGCCTTCAGCTTATCTTCGACAGACGCGCGTAGCTTCGTCTACATAATGTGCAGACTTCTTCGGTGTCTCGTACTAATAACTCGACTGCTCAGGTCGAGTTATTAGTAGACACTAGATATTCTAGGTGCAGCAGACGAATACGCGTATCTGTCGAAGATGAAACAGAGTGGTTGGAATTAAATGGAAGATATAATTCTTCTTCTGATTTCTAGTTACAGGTTATTCCACTAAACAGCTCAAAACCCTCTAGGATTCGAAAATAGGCTTTTTGATTTTTTGCCACACTTCTTCGGTTTGTTTCAGATTACGCCCAGTATTTTTTCAATGTGGGACGGCGCAGTACAGGCCAATTTGGTGGGTCACTTAGGTGAGTTTTTTCCTAACAAGATCAATATCACCCTGCTTATACCAATGTAACGACATCCGCTCTGCATAATACCTGAGAAGCCGGCTGGGAGTCAGCGCCAGAACTCTTCCGGACCGTCGTGCGATTCAATGAATGGCAAAATTCACTTCTGAAGACAATCCTCCTAGTATTCTTGTCCATTCATTGCCACTCCAATGATGAATACCTTCGTTTTCTTGTCACAACTGCAGATGTCTGGCCATATCATCAACTTGCGAGCAAACTTGTCTGCATAGACAAATTTGAAGCTACCTGGAGCATCATCCTTGCGATTGGCAAGGTACAGGGTGTCTCACAATAGGTGTCGCTCGAAACGCAAATGGGACGGCAGCAAACAAATCAGTCAAATCATGTAGCATTTATTTTTTCATTTTAGGAAGATAGCGATTTTATACACATTTCTGTTTTTTACAGTGAATCTGTAAATTTTAATAGCTAAACGTTCGGTGACCGATTTGACGGATTTCGGTAAAAATTGACCGACACGCCTGGTGAGCCTTTAGGTGGATAATCGGCAAAAAGTTTGCAATTTTTCTACATGAAAAACATATGAGTATGAAGAAATTACCCATATTAATATTAATTCAATTCAAATCTCTCGCCCTTTCCTTAACAACCTTGCGTAAACGCTTTGTAGAACCCATACTCGCAGCCAGCTTTTGCCCACGATTACCTGAGGAATTTGTCCCAAAGATCAACGAAATGTTTCTCTAAATCGACTCTAAAGTGAGCCCTTTCGTAGGGCCTATATGTTCGACATGTAACTCCTAAACAAAATAGTCAAGTGGGTTGAGATCCGGTTAAGATGCAGGCCGTTCTTCGCTTGAGATGAAATCGGACAAATTATCCTATTATCCTGCTTCTAGTTAAAATGAACAATGAGCCATCCAACAGACCTCCAGCAGGTTTGCACTTAACAATTCTTCCCACTTTGCGTTCTTGGAGGTATTTCATCTCAGTCTTAAATTTCAATAAAAAGCAACCTGTGCACTTTTTTTTTTTTTTACACACCTTTTTTTTTTTTTGTTGCCCCCCATTTGCCCCCCAAAAAATTAATTAAAAAATTCATATATGTGATGATGTGTGTTATTATATGTGTGATGTGATGATGTTTGATTGATCAAAGATCAAATTGATCCAGATCCAGGTTTACTCTAAATAAGCTATTCGTTAATATCATGCGTGCAGCACATTCGTTATAAAAGCGATTTACCTAAATTAATAAAGTAATTTAGTGTAATATAGATATTTCTTCACACTCATATACACCCAGAAAATTATAAACGCAAATTATCACAAATTACCGAATGTCAGTAAATTGAAATCATCAAATCACCGAGCAATTAATATTAAAATTTTGCAGACACATAAAAAAATGGAATATACTCAAATAAATGTATATTTAATTGATTTGATGTAATCCATTGCCTTCAGTGACGCAATATGCCTTAATACTGCCAATCATAGATGATGCTCCAGATGCAGACAGGGCCTTCTGGTGTAGTATTAGTGGCAATGATGGACAGGAATACTGGGGTGTCGGGAAACACGCCATTCGTGTCGCGTGGCATGACGCCAGCTCACAGGCGTAATGTGCCAATGTAAACAACCCGATGATATCAGCCCGCGATGGCCTTCGTCTGATAATCTGCTGAAGAAATGTGGCAAAATCAAAACCATTTCGAAATCTAGGCTGAAGCTGTTTAGTGGAATATAACTGGAAATTAGAAGAAGGGTAGTATCTTCCCATTTAATTTAGCTACCTTTGCTTATACCGACGGAGTACGTAATCTACGTCTACAATGTGCAGACTTCTTCAGTGAATGCCGTACTGTAGCTCGGCTGGAGCGGTGTAACCCAATTATGAACGCGAAAATCTACACATTATGTCGAATAAGCAAACAGATTATGGAAGATACTTATTCTTCTTCTGAACAAAACCATTGTTGCACGAAACAGCATGCTGTTCAAAATAATGAAAACAGTAAAGCAAAAATTCACACGAAATGCTGTAACAAAGTTCAATATATTTAGCAAATATTAATTGGTCAAGAGATTGTGGCGCTCTGGAACGACGTCTTAAGCCTTCTAAATCTTGATTATGAAAATTTTGTAAAGAATAGTGCAATATTACGTTGGAGCATCAGCAAGTGGTAAGTATGAATGCCATTGAAAGCTTTCAGCAACCTCAATCGCGCGTGCTTCTACGTACTATCTGCCAATCGCCATTCTGAATAGATAGAATTGGCTACGAACTGTGAAATTTCCCAGAAAAGCCTTCCAAAACGTAATACAATGAGCTTGTATCGCAGGCCGTGTCTTGCCTGTGCGATGATTCTCAGTTACAGAAGTATTCCTTTCTCTGCGCCATTCCTTAGTTTATCTAGTGTTAGCCACCCGGCAACCAATATTCCAGCCGACTCCAACCCAGTGCTGCGTCTTATTTTATTTTCCTCCTTCAACAATTTCCCGGAAGAATTGCTGACAGCTTCCTCGCACCGGAGTCACGCTTCCAGAGCAAGCACCATGAAACAATGATTTGTAGCAACTCTGAAGTCTGCAGGTGAATTACAGCTTCTCCATTCGTATTTCTTGATGACTAATGATGCTTGTAGTTGACAGTAGATTAGTACGACGACGTGAAGACCGGTGTACTTAGCTGAAAACCAAAATCAGTGATATTATTATTCTGGGCATATCGTTCTGTCCCTGTTGTGAGAATAGCGCCGATGAGATTATCGAAACTGTAATATGAGCCACGAATTCATTCCAGATTGGCAATGCCAGCAACAGAGCGACAATAGTAGTGAACAATGCGAGCACGTCTGGCATCTGTGTATTGGCCTGTGAAGTCGGAAAACCGCACCGTCCTATCTCATTTCGAGCCTCGAGAATCTTAAGCCCAAATTGTGCAATCCAACTGGGCTGTGGAACGATATCCCCAGTCATGTATGTAGCATGTTTGGAATGACAGTGCGATACTTGTGTGTGTGTTTGCTGAAATAAAGGAGGTTGAGTACAATGTGACATATTAAGATACCTCGAAAAGTGAAGTGCTGTATCCAGTGAAAAATAATAACATTTGTGCTTGTGTTAGCGAACTAATAGTGTGAAACATTAACACAAATGCAGTGATGGGGCTCACTGGTGTCTGGAGGTTATTCAGCTGGCTCAGTTGTAAATCTTCGCTTTTCTTTTGGCAATGTTTAATGATTCAATGTTTGATTTGATAGCGAATCAGACAACATTGAAACTGAGTGTAGGACTGTGGAATCACGTAATCAGAATAGCAGGGTAATGATCACATTAACTCATTTTAGGATTATTCTGTAATGAAACTGCTCAATTAATTGGAATAAAACAATTGCCTGCATTTCAGTTAACATTGAATTCAGGGATCTTTATACAAGCGTTTTCTTCTTTAAAGAGAATGCGGATAAATTCGTCGCGATTTTCAGCGGAATACATGTGCCTCGTCCATCGTTTTAATGCCATTCACCGAATAAATGATTGATGTCTTGCAGCCTTTCCTTTATGATCCTCTTCATCGGTGCCCAGTATTTCTCGGGCCTGGACTTCTGCATGCCATTGCTGTAATGACAGCACATAACACGAGATGGTC
>JASCZW010004350.1:0-97119 GCA_034211315.2 Aedes japonicus
TGAATCTTATTCCCAAGATTGCTGCAATGTCCGACCGTGCAACAACGGCAAAATAGAGCAGCCCCCCAACCAAACTACGGTAGTTAGGTGGATCTTCGCACTGTTCGCCTGCATCAACTATTTTGATATACTCAGTCCATTGGTGATTTGGCCGTTTTACACTGATCCATACCAAAGCACTTTTAGCAGCTTGGCGATGTAGTTTCGCAGATCTAACTTGTATACTCTCCCTTCATGCTTGACTTCCAATGCCGCCCTTCTTCCAGAGATGTCAACTCGAATTTTATTTCCAGCTTGCTGCAAACATGCTTCATCTCCGACACGTCAGTATGTGCACTCAACAGATCCCCAACATACACTACCAGAAACAGTCTCGTTTTCCCGAAGTTTAGGACTTACACCACGGGTACGCTTCGGCTGCATTGAATCCATTCTTCACCAACGCTTCACCCAGTCGTTGATTCCAGCATCGTGCTGATGTTCTCCTTCCCGGGAACGGCGAATCCTGTCGCTTCTTGCATGAACATCTCCTCCTCAAGCAAACCGCCCAGGTAACGAATAAGCATTTGCATATGCAGTAAATCAACCCTAAATCTTCATTTCAGATGCTACAAGCATTATATTAGCATTATATCAGCATCTTCAATGCTACCTGTTGTAAAGCTGCATTTCAAATGCTATTTATTGTTGTAGCCTGTAATAAGCATTTCGAATGCAAAAAAGCATTAATGAAGCATTATCATAGCATTGCAGTAAAGCAGCCGTATATTGGGCCAAAAGTGGCATTTATTATGCAGTTAAGGTGACTTTATTGCTTGCAGGCTGCCGTAAAGACGCTCTGGAACTACTTATTGGTTACCTGGTTACGTTGATATCCACGTTCATCTAGATGATTTTAATAAAGATCCGTCTGTTCGTTCGGTACACCGTCTCCATGTTCGAGAAGTTGTACCATCCTTCATTATTTTCTGGTAAACAAGTTTCTTTAAGTTGATCAGCGATTACATTGTCCCTTGACACACAGCGGACAACTTCCTTGATTGTGACGTATTTCTACTTCAAATCAATCGGCTCCTGTCCGCTCAGTGTCGCTAGTGCATTAAGTGGCGCCGTCTTCGATGCTCTTGTAACCTTCCTAAGACACTGATTGTTGAGTACTGTTAGAATTTTTCGGTTGGTGCGGGCTGCATTGTTGTACACTGAGCAACAATTCTCCAAAGTGCTTCGGAATAAGGCCTTGTATATCTGAACCATTGTTTCCGGATGCGCTCCATTTTTTATGCCGCTCAGTATTTTGTTCATGTTCAACCTTTCTTGAACATTTGTCCGAAATTTCTTCAAGTGAATACCGAAACTTAAATAGCGATCCAGTGTAACACCTAAATATTTGTGTTCCTTCGCCGATTCAACAGTTTTGAAATAGCAGTGTTTATGTCTCATTCACTAACAACGAACTGTTTTCCAACTCGATAAAGCGAGCCTCAAGGCTCCTGATCCGAATCGAGGTTTACGAGGCGGTATGCTTCTTACTTTGTTAGCTTTGTGGTTTCGTTATCGAGCTTTTGACACTTGGTGTCTGGCAAAGACTTGACAACCGAATACCCTAAAATGGTTACCATCGGGTTTCCTTCCTCACCAGAGCTCGTTCTAGATGAACCTCGACGGTAACCTATTTTGGAGGTATGTTGGAGTTAACATTGCCTCACCTAAGAAGCGCTTCTCCATCCTAGCGTCGACCAACAGACTTGCTGCCATTTCCACTGAAGACCTATTTTTGCATTCAGCAACGTCGTTCTGTTGACGTGAAGGGGGGTATGGAATAGTGAGTTACGGTTGGATTTCCTCTTGCTTAGATTCACAAAACTCCTATTTATATAACATTCACAAATCGAACTCTCCCCCTCTATCGGATCTCACTACGCAAGATTGGCGACTGAAAAGAGTTTCAGCCCATTGCACAAAGTCCTTAAAATTCTCAGCAGTCTCACACTCCTGTTTCATTTTACTCAATTTTTGAGTACAATTGTCTGCTATAGGCCAGTATCGACCTAAAAAGTAGAGAGGATACGGAATTTTGTTGAATATTTTTTTTTTTTTTTTTACTTATTTATTTTCCGTCGGCCTATTTCTCACATGGTGACAATCACCGACGCCAGGGAGACGACTCCACCACCTGACCCTACCTAACGACTCATGACTATGAACCGGGACCAACGGCTTTACTTCCCTTCCGAAGGAAGACGTGATAAGATTTTTCGCCTCAGAAAAACCACCGACGTCGGCTGGGATTGAACCCAGACCCACTGGGGTGCCAGTAGCAGTCACGCTTACCACTACACCACCGACGCCGGCAACGTATTTGTTGAATATTACCAAGCGGAATTTTGACAATTGATCTGCAGGGAACGAAATGTAACCTTCACTTACGGAATAATTGAGCTGAACATTTTTCCGAAAGTAAAAGTGACAGCTCCCATTAGTTTGCGTGGAAACCTTACAAATTCCTACTTTATTTTTCGTTCTTTTCATGTCGATACTGCTGCAGAAATTTCTTTTCGATTTTTACTTTTCCGTTTGAGTAAACGGAATTTAACATGGGTTTGGGATAGAAAAAGAAATTTCTTTCGAACACGATACCGACCTTATCTCTTTTTTGCACACGGAAATGTTACTCAATTTTCGTTAAAAAGTGGATCAACTCAATTTTTGAGTTGATCCACTTTTTCGAAACTTGAGCAACATTTCCGTGAGAGAAATAGAGATAGTATACAATAATTGTACTCAAAAATTGAGCAAAATGAAACGGAAGTGTAGACTTCTGCTTCAAGACGGAAATCATCTACGATTATCATAAGGTGTCGATTTCCGCTGGGTGTAACCTTCTCAATCGGTCCACATATATATCCAAAATCTCCGGTTGGGAACTAGAAGCAACGGCAACCTACACGCTCAAAACTCCCTCTCTTTCATTCGTATTACTATCCCTTTTTTTCACACGGAAAAGTTACTCAATTTTCGTAAAAAGTGGATCTACTCAATTTTTGACTAGATCCACTTTTTACGAAAATTGAGTAACTTTTCCGTGAGAAAAAAAGGGATAGTAATACGAAAGAAAGAGATAGAGTTTTGAGCGTGTAGCCTGCATGAAACTTAAGGCTTGCCCACAATAGACACGTAAGCGTTCCGTTGACGTAAATTTGACAGAAAACCCATGGAAAAACTCGTATCAATTGTGGACCAGCCATTAGCCTGCAGGCAACCCTAAATCGACACGGAAATAGATTTTTATGTTATTTTATATCATTGTATTGAAATTATATGGATATTTTTATGCGGGTAGGCCCCTTTCTCCAATAATAAAAATTACTACTTTTTTTTCGACCAAACACGGAAAACCCCTTCAAGATAAGCAAAACGTCAAAACGACCAGAAAACAAAAGCAGAAAGTGTAAACAAAAAGAATATACACGTGCGTATTTCTATGTGATAGGTTTCTTTTGCTAGAGTAATATTATATTGTTTGTTAACTAGATTATAGCTTAGTTATTAGAATATTAATTGAGTGATCGAACAGCCTTAGCCATGGCCAAACCCAGTGCCAAGTGGACTGAACTCACAAAGCCACTCAGCGATCCTGTGCTTCAAGTGATTAATGGATTTGGCTTCCAAAAAATGACACCAGTTCAGGTAAATATCAATCGTAGCCGGTCGATCAGGATAATATATAAACATTCGTTCCCAACTCAGGCAGCAACAATCCCATTGCTTCTATCATACAAGGATGTCGCCGCGGAAGCAGTTACCGGTTCCGGCAAGACTTTGGCTTTCGTAGTTCCTCTGTTGGAGTTGTTACTCAAACGACATCGCGATACGAAATGGAAGAAAGCAGAAATCGGAGCCATCATCATTTCCCCGACTCGAGAGTTAGCCGTGCAGATAAGCGCCGTGCTGCAGGATTTCCTAGAAAACGATGAACTGTCCATATTCAAGCAAAAACTTCTGATCGGAGGAAATCCTGTCGAGGAAGATGTGAATTCGATAAGGAAAGAAGGAGCAAACGTTCTTATTGCTACCCCGGGTAGACTCAAGGACTTGCTCGAGCGTAAAGACGATTTAAATTTGACGGCAAAAGTTAGGGGCTTAGAACTTCTCGTTCTGGATGAAGCGGACAGATTGTTGGACCTTGGTTTTGAAACTACTATCAATACGATTTTGGGATACCTACCGCGACAAAGAAGGACCGGTCTTTTTTCGGCTACACAAACTAAGGAAGTGAAGGATTTAATGCGAGCCGGTCTACGTAATCCAGTATTGGTCAGTGTCAAGGAAAAGGCAAGCGTCAGTACACCAAAGTTGTTACAAAATTACTACGTTATCGTTGAACCGGAGTACAAGCTTTCCGTTTTGCTGGACTTCATCGAACAGCAACAGGTGAAGAAAGCGATGCTTTTCTTCCCAACATGCGCCTGCGTTGAGTATTGGGGCATTGCTTTAAGCGAGTTAGTGAAACCGACTAAAGTGTTAGCTCTTCACGGAAAGATGAAATCACAACGGAATAAGATCTTGAAGGATTTTAGGGATTCCGAAAATGCTCTGCTTCTATGTACGGATTTATTAGCGCGGGGAGTGGATATTCCGGAAGTGGACTGGGTGTTGCAGTGGGACGCACCCTCAAATGCAGCTGCATTCGTTCATCGAGTGGGCCGGACAGCACGCCAGGGACATGAAGGCAATGCACTGATTATGCTCCTCCCTTCAGAAGATACCTACGTAGATTTTCTGACACGGAATCAGAAAGTATCACTAAAGAAGGTAACGCTGGAAGCGCACGAGAAAAAACTCCAAGAGACATTGAAAATCCTCCATCGACTTCAAAAGAGTGACCGCGGGATCTTCGAAAAAGCCAGCCGAGCGTTTGTTTCCCACATTCAAGCTTACAGCAAACATGAATGTAATCTTATTCTACGGGTGAAGGATCTCGACTTGGGAAAAATCGCTACCAGTTACGGAATGCTGCAGCTGCCGAAGATGCCAGAAATGAAGGACCATTTCAAAAAGACTTTCCAAGGTCCAGCAGAACAAGTCGATATCTACAAGCTCGCCTACAAGGACAAACAGAAACAAGCTTCGTACGACAAGAAGCTGAAAGTCTACCAGGAAACGGGCGAGTGGAAAGGAAAAAAGAAGCTTCTGAAAAAGAAATCCATTCCCTGGGAGCTGGCCAAACAGGAACGGGAAGATCGCAAGGAAGTGCGCAAGAAGCGTAGGGACGCCAAGCAGAAGCGGAAAGCAGCCATCGAAGCAGGAGACATCGATCCGACGAAGAAGAAGAAGGCAAAATTTTCGAAGGAAGAGTTGGAAGAATTGGCCAACGACATACGAACGCTGAAGAAGCTGAAGAAGAAGAAAATAACGGAAGAGGAATGCGATGACGAGTTGGGACTGGCTAGTGAGGATGGTGAATAGAAGTTTGCTTGGGTGATTTAGAGGTTTGGTTTAATTTTAGAAAGTATGAGAACTGCCAGTTGACATGTGTTCATTTCGGTGGCCCTCTTTTTGGGCCATGGCACTGGGGTTTAGAATATCGTAACAAAAACACTATAAGGAATTAGTTGCAGATGACATTTTTTTTTTCTTGTTGACGTATTGCCACTGCCACCATTGAATTGATTTATTGTGGCGTGTTCTCTTTTTTACTTTTTGCCATATTATCGCAATGTTAAGTAACGTTAGACGTTAGACGAAGTAACGTTAAGTTAATGTTAGAGTAACTACCACTAAGGCAGTAGGCAATTTTCCCAATCGGGTAGTACATTTATTATGAAATGTACTACTTGCTTGGGAGCAGCGTCCCAGAACTCACAGGGTTCAATGACCATATTCTGTTTCTGGCTTGAACGATGTTTTAAGAAGTGATACAGCGTTCGAGATCGACTTTAAATCCATATCAACAAGGCTAAGTGTTTGATTTGATGGAATGAACGGGAAGTCGCTCGTCTTCAAAAACACTAGCAAATTTTGCCGAAAATAGATCGCAAATTTCCTGATCAGTGCCAGCGGTTTCGCTATTAAACACCATGGATGAAGGTAAGCCTACTTTCTTGCGTTGTTGATTAACATAGTTCCAACTGTATTCGATGAAATTTGGACAAACGCAATTGTTCGTAACTTTTTAGCGTGTGGGTAAAAATTATTGAAATTTTAACTGAATGTATTTCATTGTGTTGTGTCAATTGTGTAATGAGTTTCGTGAAAACCGGTCGAGTGATTTAAGTGATGGCTTCGAACGAAGAAATAGTGCGCCAACAAATTTTGGGCACTCACTTCGTAAACCCAAACGCTTCTCATCGATGGATCGGAAAACAGCTCGGAATCGCACATTCAACCGTATCTCATGTGATCAAAACGTTCAAGGACCGTAAGACAACCAAGCGGAAAAATGGTAGTGGCAAAAAACGTGGCACATCAACTCCGGAGAAGGCCAGGATGGTATTGAACCAATTTAAGCGTTATCCCTACATTTCGATCAGGGATGTTGCGAAAAAGGCGAAAGTTTCAGTTTGTTTTGTGCAGAAAACAATGAAACGTTCTGGATTACATGTGTACAAGGTCCAGAAGGCACCGAACCGGAGCGATAAACAGTACTCGATGGCCAAAACTCGTGCAAGAAAACTGTACAGGGAGTGGCTCACAACACCGTTCTGCCGACACCAAACAAATGCCAGGACAGGAACACTACATCGCCACCTCTAAGTTGGCCGTTCCGGAGAGTGTACGGAAGAAGAAAATGTCGAAATTCGCCAAAAAATTCCTTGTCTGGCAAGCGATCTGCGGATGTGGCAAAATGAGTCACAAAGATAATAATGTAGTTTTTGTACCAAAAGACGTCAACCCTCCAAACACTCCGGAACTTCGCCCAATTTAAAAATTTTGGGCGATCATGAAGGCAAAGCTCGTTAAAACTCCAAAACTGATAGAAAATGAACTTGAACTAAAGAAAGTGTGGTTAATAGTAAGTAAGCAAGTCGGTCCTATCATTGCCCAAAATTTGATGAAAGGGGTCAAGGCAAAGGTGCGGGCATTTGGGTTTGGAGAAGAGGTTCAATAAACCAATGTAGTCATAACTTAATCATTTAGTATTACTTTATTTCCAGGAAGTTTGAAAAGAATCGGGCTCAAGAAAAAATTTTGGTGACCTATTTTGTGTGTCCAAATTTCATCGAATACAGTCTTTATTCGTAATTGAGTGCTATAATGGCGTTTAAGCGACAGTGTGCGGTATTTCGTAAATCTTTCGAGAGCCTCTCATTTGGTTCATTCAAGTGCACGAAGACTGTTACCGCTCCAAGGGACCCGAGATTCAGCCTGAACCATCCTTTTGGCGACGGGCCTGTCAATGAAATAAGCCAAGACGTGAGAAAAAATATGAGGCGCGATATTAACGTCGGTTGGATCAAGAATGCTCTGCCAATCTATATTAGGCAGTACCTCACCAATACTACGATAGTCAGCTCTACGGAAATTATATGATTCTGAAACAGGAGTGTCAACGAAGTCTCAAGCAACAAAATCTTCGACGGCAACTAAAAGAGAAGGGTGGTGAGGAACATCCTTAACTAGGGGCACGGGGCCGCATAGCAAAGATCTAGAGAACGATTGTTTTCATTCACTACGTCATTAACTTGGGATAGAATTGCGGTACTGTAGCTGTCCAGAAGCTGAATTTCCCCTGCATGAAAAGAAGAGCTCTCATGGTCTGGACGGAGGAAGCCGCTTTGAGATGGTGACCATCCCAAAACAATCAATTACACAGATGGTGTAAGTCTCCCAAAACAATCAATTAATTCCAAGTCTTTCTTTTAAGTTCGCTTTTTAAAAAAGCACAAACTTTACTTAGAGCACTATTTACTACTAACACCTTACAATTTACTGCAGAGAAAAGAGGTAGAGCCTCGTGTGCTCCACCGTTTTATTGACTAAATGTGCTTACCTAACAGAAAATATGTCGCTTTGCCCTGATTGGTGCAATTACGTGGCGTGATGCGCAACGTTTTCGCGCCAATCTACCAGCCACCGGTGATTGGTTAATCCACTCACCAGTGTCTTCCTAACGCCAAGTCTCGTATTCGATCCGGAGGAATGCACACCGCACAGAGAAATAGTTTACAGCCTCCAAGCTGAATAACTTGTTCCTCGGAGATCCAAGAATCGTCTTCAACTGCACTTGCTTTCAGCCTGGAACTAACTGCAACGAGAACGCCACCACCGGTCGATTTCCTGCTATTGTTTCTGTTCCGATCACAGCGGAATACTTCGTAACCATCTCCAAAAACATAACTTGAAACAGTCCGAGAATTTAACCATGTCTCAGTCAAGACTATATCGCTAACCGATTTATTTATTTATTTATTTATTTATTTTATTTATTTATTTATTTATTTATTATATATATTCCATCTGACCTAAGGTGGTCTTAATGAATTTGTTTATGACGGGGAAAAGCCGTTTTAATTTGGCGTAAAAACCCCGTATCTTTTGCAAAACAATACAATAAAAAACAATACAATACAATACAAAACATTGCTTAGTTGCACATTCTTAAACATAATTAAAATAAACAGGATTACAAACGTAGAGTATAGTCAGAGTATAAAATAAGAAACATCCATAGTTCGGAGCAGTCCTCGTCGTCAATCAATTATCCTCATCAAATATCCTTCTCGTAGTATGCCATTCTGTTAGTCTGCGCTTGAATGTTGCCAAAGTACAGTTAAAGTCGAATAGAAAATACACAACGTTGAACCTAGCTGACATGAAGCGGATAGGGTCATGAAGTCCATATGATGAATTACGGGGTTCAAGCAGCAAGAAGTCCCGCTTTCGAAGCATTCGTTCAGGAGCGTAGAGGTTGAGCTGACTTAATAGCTCCGGTGAGTCAATTCCACCTGTTAGTGTATTGGCAACGAAAACAGCTTGCGCAATATTTCGCCTATGGTCCAATGTCTCTAGTCCCAGCAATCTGCATCTATCTTCGTATCGTGGAAGGTTCTACGGGTCACGCCACGGTAGGCGACGCAGGGCATATCTCACGAATCTTCGTTGAATTGCTTCGATCCTAGCTGCCCATGTTGCCTGATATGGGCACCAAACAACAGAGTTAGATTCCAAAATCGAACGCACCAGAGCACAGTACAAAGACAGAAGGCTTTAAATTCACTAGATATTTTAAAAATGAAACCCAGCTGTCGATTCGCTTTGCTGATAATATCGTCGTAATGCAATCGATACGTTAGTGCCGAATCCAGAGTGACGCCATAATCACGAACTTGATGAACACGTTCGAGAGGTTGGCCGTTCATTGCATAGTTGTGCGTGATCGGATTGAGCTTGCGATGAAACGAAATGATGTTGCATTTGTGGATGCTTAACGTCAGCATGTTTCGGGTGCACCAACCAGCGTACCGATCTAACAACAGTTGCAGAACATATCAGTCCTGGATGGTTTTGATGACCATGAAGATTTTGACGTCATCAGCGTAAAACACACGGCAACCAGATGATAGTACGGTAGAAAGCTCGTTAATGAAGAGTGAGAATAACAAAGGGCCAAGATTGCTCCCTTGTGGTACGCCGGATGAATTTGAGAATGCTTCCGAAGACTCAGATCCTATTTTAACGGTGAGCCTACGTTTCTTAAGGTATGATTCAAACCAGCTGACAAGGTCCGCAGAGATACCAATTCTTCGTAGGCGTTCAAGTAGTATCCCATAGTCAACTCGATCAAAAGCAGATTTGAAATCAGTGTATGCAGTGTCGATCTGTGCACCAGCATCAATGTTGCGTATGCAAAACGAGGCAAACTGTATGAGATTTAACTAGAAATTAGAAGAAAAAGTAGTATGAGATTTGTCGAGGTTGATCTCTTGGGAAAGAAACCATGCTGATCCGTAGAGATACACGAGTTGAAAAGTACCGCGTTCATTATGATCTCGAAAACCTTTGAACAAGCACACAACGAAGTTATGCCTCTGAAATTCTCGATGTTCCGTCGATCTCCTTTTTTAAATACAGGGAACATGACTGACGTCTTCCAACTTCCAGGAAATACATGCTGCCGTAATGAAATGTTGAACAGTTTCACGAGAGGGGAGATTAACTCTTCGCTGCATTTTTTAAGGATACATGACGGTATGCCATCAGGACTGGATGCAGAGTCTTTCAATTTATTTATTGCAGCGTTTACTTGATGGGTCGTGATCTCAAAGCTATTTAGGAAGCACACGTCCCTAGGTGTGTCTCTACAAGCGTCTGCAATTTGATGTTTAGACGAAGGAGAATCAGAAAAAGCACGTCTGAAGTGAGTTGCAAATAAATTGCACTTTTCCGATGCGGATGTGGCGACTTCGTTACCCAGAAACATCTCAACGTGCAATCCATTCTCCTTCCGTTTAGTGTTAACAAACTTCCAAAATTGTCGTGGCTGTCGGCGAAGATTTTCCTGAGTGCGTATACAGTAGCGCTTATAAAGGAAACGGTTATACGTGCGATAATTAGTACTTGCACGTGCTAAATGATGCTTGGCGAAAGAGCAACGAGACTGACAGTAGGTTCGTAGTGCTCTCGATCTTAGGCGTTTGAGACGTCGTAAATGTGCATTCCCCCAAGGTGGCTTAGGAGACGGCCTACGCATTGGCACAACATCAACCAAGTAGGTCTTCAACACGTTAGTGAAGTATTCCACAGCAACATCAATGTCTTCCGTGGTTTCCAGGATGTGCCAGTCAGTTTCACGAAGCGCTTCTATCAATCCCTCAAAATCGGCACGACGGAAATCAAGCCCTCGGTCATCCGGAATGCTTGCAAATACAATTGGCTGTGAGAGAGTTGCCGTTATAACAAAAGCGGGATGATTCGAATCAAGAAGAGAAAGCGGTTCTACAGCTTCTTCAATCTGGCATGCAGCAAGCGTTTTTTCATTCACCAGAGCGAAATCCAGGATTCGAGCGTTCTGATTGTAAATGTGGTTAACTTGAAACAGACCATGCAGACTGAATCCCTCGAGTAACGAAGCGCAAGCAGCAGATATATTTGACTGCAATACGTCTACGGAAGGACGATCATTACTAGGTGTGTTCCAAACAAGACCCGATTGATTATAGTCGCCAAGCAAAATAGCATGATCGTTATTTCCCAGATTTGAATGAATTGCTTCAATAGACTCGATATGGATTTACGCTGAGTAAATCATTCTTGCGATCGGGTGGTAGATAAATAACACCAATACTGATAGAACAGCGACGCATCCTTAACCTTACCCACAGCTGTTCCAATGAAACGTTCACATGGATAATCATCCACGAGTCGTTCATTCCACCAACATTCTGGTAGTAGATGACAATCTATAAAGGAAATACCATCAGGGCGGGAAGTGCCGTTGGTTGACATTACTTACCGTTATTTGGAATCCGGAGGACCCCGTCTCCCAACTCATCCGCAGGGCCGGGACGGCTGCTGGTCGCTGGCAGGAAGTGCTCGACTGCGTTGAGCGGAATAGGGGCTTCTTCAACACTAGCGGCAATTGTGCGTCCCGGTATCCCGCTTGCAAACGTTGAATGAAGCTGGCTAGAAGGTGAACTGAAAACGACGAGCAAATCAGGCAACGAAATGTCCGGAAACACAGCGCACTTGCCAGAAGTAAAAGTTCGGAAGATCCCGTCTCCCAACTCAACCGCAGGGCCGGGACGACTGTTGGACGCGGACAGGAGGGACTCGACTGCGATGAGAGGGGTAGGGACTTTC
This sequence comes from Aedes japonicus, assembly GCA_034211315.2. Taxonomy (NCBI): domain Eukaryota; kingdom Metazoa; phylum Arthropoda; class Insecta; order Diptera; family Culicidae; genus Aedes; species Aedes japonicus. The sequence continues at coordinate 11,800 of JASCZW010004350.1, forward strand.
TTTGGGCATGTGGCAAGTGTGCGTCCCGGTCTAGAGCTGGTTCGGTGTAAGCTTATTTCATTAATACGATCATTTCGGTCAGAAGGCTCAGCGTATGTTTGAATTTCTGTCATGTCATGCTGGAAAGTGCTGAGTCTACGTGGTTTATGTACAGGTCCTTATGTTTTACAAAACTTAATAAATAGGAATTTAATGTGTAATTTTCTATTGCTAAATATATCTTTTGTCGATTAGACTTACGTTTAGTCCCGTTGTGCAGTACTCGCAGCTGATCGAACTAACCTATGGTCTTCTAACCTTACTACAAAATCTAGATTTAAGTATTTCAAAGTTATTTTAGTTGTTAAGATTTACCTTAGCATGTAGGTCTAGCACGTAATTAGAATCTAGGTAGTAATACATTCACTGTAGAATTTCAAATTGCATGTACTTTTAAGGATAAATTAACAACTTTAATTAGAATTATTCACATGGGATTGTTTTTCTCGTGTAAACAATGGAGCAAATTACCTTATGCGCTGGTATGGGTAGATGGGATGCTGGATGGGAAGGTGCGCATCTACGCCAGGGGCGTATTCAACAGAAGCATACTTGCCTGAAAGTGGAGGTTGGGATTCCCCACTGCCAATCCCGACCGCAGGGCCAGAACGACTCTGAAGGCAGGAATCAACGTCATTTTCACTGTAGCAAACACCAAACGCGATTGGGTCGGGTGACGTAAAGTCTCCCATAATGCGACAGGTTCTGGTTTACGATGTTCCAAGCAACAACACGGCATCAGACTTGGAATCAGGAGGCTGGAACAAGTCCGAAAATTGGAGCCGAGAACTGGGAAAAACTAGGTGGTGAAATTGTGATGGCATTATCTTCAAATTCACGGAACAAAATCTCTTTCGTAGTTTTAAAGCCATTCCTGATTTCTGCATTCGCGATTTCCTGCTTTTTAGTAATGGAATTGATTACACTACCGAAAGACGAGACTGCTGACTTGAATCTGGCACATTTCATCAATTGGACGCACTCGTCGCACATGCAAAACAAGTCGGACATGAGTGGATAACGTTCACAAAGGCCTTGTTCAGCTTTATGAGACGTACTCGTCGTCGCTTTTTACAGGTTTAGCGCATTTGTCACAAGCTGAACTCATTGTAGATTTATTGTATTTAAGAATTAATCCTATTCCATGGTTTTGACTTGTTTGCATGAGGGTTTTTAACAATCTAAAATAGAGTACTGCCGATCGCATGAAACGTATGCATTAATCCATAAGTTAGAAAGGAATTTTCCACTGTCCAAGTAGTATTGAGCGTAACTGGGTCCTAGATGTGCCACACTCCTCGTAATGTTCGTATTTGACAGCCTCTTTGAAGTTGGTTATAGGACATTATTTTAGGTTCCCGAATGGCGTCGATAGCCTAATCGGTGACGGCACGGTATTACCAAGCCGGAGGCGGAAAGGGTTCGATTTCTAGGTCTGACGAGGAAGAATTATTAGAACACTAAATTGAGAGCAAGTAAATAAGCTAATTGTAAAAGCAATAAGTTTGAAATGCTAAGCATTAAGAAATCCAGTGCAAATGATACATTACCTAGTACCCTACAGGGATTTGTGATATTTTCTGCATCAAAAACCATACCACATTTGTTGAATGTTGTAATACTTCTACATCCGATTATGCTAACAATTATATCTGTCAATTTTCGAACGCAAAGCGGTAACCGAGAGCTTTAGTTCGCCGCTGGTTGAACATCCAGCACACGACCTTCAAGCGTGTGATATGGCTTGCTCGTAGCATTGCCGTAACCATCTCTGGTGCTAAATACGATGAAACCATAGCCACGGCTCAGGCCGGTTGTCTTATCGTAAATCACGTTCGACGATTGGACGTGTCCATATTTTGAAAAATACGATTGCAACTCTTTTGTACTAATTGTCCAGGGCAGATTGCCAACAAACAGCTTCTGCACACCGCGTGCAAGCGCGCTGACCCCTGGGGAAGACATATTCAAACTTACGGAACTACCTTACCAAAAACTATCCAAGGTTCCTTCAACTGTTCAAGATCTTCTCGTTACTTCCAACAGATGGATAGTATGACTGCCCATCAACTCTTGCGGGTCGATGCCAAGCTCAGATCCTAGATTCTCCAGGCTCACTATATTGCACTGTAAACCATACTTCTTCAACAGTGTCTCAATGCACCAGTCTGAGCTTCGTTCCTGGTAGGTGAACAAAAACCTTGCTTGAGGGTTAGCTTCTAGTAAAAACGACACTGTCACCAATATATCCTCGAACACTGATGGATCGTACAAAATATCGGAACCGATAATGAAGTCTATCGGTCCTAGCTGGAAAATCTGATCCAAGAACAATCCCCAAGTCAACCCGATGACTTCGATGTCCTTTCCAGGCGTAAGACTGTTCAATTGGCAACACCTTTGCATGTGCTGTAGCGTTTTTGGCAATGTACAGCAGTCACTGAGTGTTACGTGAGCACCGCACTTGGCTGCGAGGATTCCGGGAAGTGATGTTCCGGCGCCCAACTCCAGCACTCGTTTATTCAACAAAGATATCCGTCGTTCCCAGAGGAACCAGGCCAGCACTTGAGCCGATGGCCAGGTATAGAATGAATATCCTGGCAACAGTAGCTAAAATAGAAAATCAAGCTAATGTTAAGCACGAGTACTTCACTAAGTCGCACGAATACGATTCAAACTAGTTCAAATTTGTCACAAAAACTTATCATAACTTGTGCCACAAGAATAATACTCACCTCCGGAATCAGAATCTCTAGCGTTTCACTTCCTTCCGATGTGTTCTGTTTAGCTTTATTGCCAAAAACGAAAGTTCTTATCTGCTCGCCATTGCTATCCATTTGTTGGAATCTTGTCATTTTTGACGGGGAAGAATAATTTATTTTCGTTTTGTGCTCACCTCCTTCGTTCGTCGAGGCTCACGTTCACGCAAACAGGGTTCGGATCGTTTTGGCTGCGCAAACACGCACACACATGAGAGTTGAACATCGATTTCTCGTGGTACACTGGTACAAATAGTCGTGTTTTATTTTTTGCCAATGATCCAAACTTATGCCTGGGAACAAACATATACAAACTGCTGTTTCTTCTACCGAATCAGAGTGCAACGCTTTAGCCGACTGTATCTGCGAAGCACTGTGGATCAACAAACTTTTCGAGGAATTGGGGTTGCGTGACAATCAGGCTGTTGTCATAATATGAAGACAATCAATCAGCAATCGCAATAGCTGAATCAGAGGCGCCGTCTAGAAAGCTGAAACACACTGATGTAAAACTCCAGTTCATTAGGGAATGCGTTCAGATGAAAAAGGTAACCGAACGATTCATACCAAGCGGTGACCAGCCAGCAGACATTTTGACCAAGGGTCTTCCTCCAGTTGCATTCAAGAAACATTGTTTGACTTTAGGGATTGAATTGATTAGATTGAGGAGGAGTGTTGAGATCAAATCTGATCACAATAATTCTTAGACTGCATTTCATTTAAGAACGCCTTTATAAGTAAATACACCTTGACTATTTGACAGCTATGTATCTTGAAACAGAATAAACTTTCACTTTGTTTTTCTACACCGTAACGACAGCACCTGCGTGTTTAATTCTCTGTGTCAGTATCCGAATCTTCTCAAATATCAGCCAGATTAGTAGCATAGACTAACTCTAAGACCAGTTAGTAGGTCCCCAACAAAAACGATTTTTTCTTGGCTCAGTCAGTACTAGCACATCGGTCCCAAGCTCGGTCCCAAGCTTAATAATGCATCCCTAATAATGACCTCACACGAACACACTCTCAAATATTCTATCAAAATAACACAGCAAATCAAAACAAAGGCGCAAATATGTATAGCAAGGTGCTGGCTTTAAGGTGTAATTCGGACCAAGGGGTTCTACAACAGTGAACCAATTTCAAATCGCTAGTTGCATATTGATTGTTGTTAGTAGTAAGCTTCTCATTAGCTGGCGTGGAAAAGACATTCGAGTTCATGTCCATATTTATTCTACGGCTGTATCATGCAAACAACTTTGGGATTTAGTAGGCAAGCAGTTGGTGAAATTTCAGCAAACTGAACGAGCAGGTGCACCCAGTAACCACCCAAGTAACCACGAGGCTGTAATTGCGTGCATATATAGGGCATATGCATTACGTCTAGTGCATCATTGATGATGAATTAAAGCTGAAAAGGGCCCCACTAAGATCGAACTAATGCTATTTCTTTTGTAATGCCATAATACATTGCTAAAGTAGCATTATTGTGATGCATCACTACAATTTTAAGCTAATCCAACGGTTCATTACTTGACAACTGTTGAATTGATACGATCCCACAATATTGATGTTGATTTTGGGTTAAATAAGTGCAATAATATAATGCTTGTGGTTACTTGGGTAATCCCTGTCTCAACTGGCAGATAAGCTTCAAGAACTTCATGGCAAACACTTCACTGGACATGCCAGCTCGTGGAAACTATGGGCAAACTACATCCACTCCACCCCCGTGCATGAACGAGAGTTATCTCTGGGACAGAGATTGAAACACCGTATCAGCGCACTGCGAACACGATCTTCCATCAACTCAAGCCTAGTTTCAGCGTTCCAGGCGTTCCAGTTCCAGTTTCACAGACCAGAAGAAACGAAATAAGTCGTTCTCGTGCAAATAACATTTCGGACATGTTTGATGACATGATCACATGTAACAGTGAAAATCGTATCTATGATGATTTTTGTACTTGAAGGGCTATATTCCAATAAAGATAAGTAAAGCAAATTAATTGATTATTTTGTTTCAAATCCAAAGAACATTCTCTTATTCGTTACGAACCTGATTCTCGTTTTTGGTCATTCCAATCGACGGATCAAAGACCCCACCTGGCAAATAGCTACAATGTTTAAAAATTTTACTACAATCATAGTTTTCAAGTGCCATGAATGTTTCAAGAGCTAATAATGAAAGTTTTTCGTTCTTGTTTTCAACATAACTTCCTTGCCCTGATATAAAGTGTTAAACTAACAGGATTACGTACTGAATAAAATTAACAATTACAATTACAATCAACATAAGCTTTTCTAATTCACAATTTTGTCATTCCAAATACCAATTCTACGGGATTGAAGAATGGGCAACATGGTGGCAAAAACACTGGGAGAGTACCTATTGAGCGTAGATAAAGAATTATATTGGGGTCAAAGTGGATCCGTGCTCCATCCATAATCCACACTGAATTGTACCCTGGATACCGCTGTACTTTTTTATTCTTCAAAGCAAATTCGTGGCAGGAATCAAAGAATATTTTTCTGGTGAAAGTACCCTAGGTTTCAAATGTATCTAAGACACCATTAATATCCAAATTCTCCACGATACACTAGCCGTTTTCCCTTTGGTCCGTAGCCTCGGTTCCTCAAAATTCCCTTTGCTATCTATCGATACCTCATCAAGAAACACAAGATGATAAAAGTCCCAGTCGAACGAGATCATTTCTGAGCAAAATCGAAGAATTTCATGCTCCTTAATTTGAATTGCCCTACGTTCTAGCGTGTGCCACGAGAGTCCTTCAGCATGAAAAATTCTGCAGATACTGGATCCACTGATTTTAATCCGGAACTGTTGGTAGAAAAATCTCTCTGCATTCCTCAAGGTAAAGAACTGGATTTTCTTGATATAAAGACACGATCCATTGTCTATGTTTCGCGCTGAACTTCCGGAATACTTGCTCTCGCTGCCTAGATGACAGTGAACCGTTTGCTTCGTAGGATTCAATCCAGCTTCCGATGGTCGATTTGCTCTTTCGGTAGATAGTAATAAAGACATTTATTTAGTTTAGTCGTCACCAACAGGCTTAATAAAGCCCCAATGGTGGTATTAAAAATATTACGAGTACAATAAACTTAAACTTAAATATTAAACCTCAACACACTTGTTCATAACGGTCTACATTTCAGAAAAAATGACGTGAAGCGTCTGCGCAGAGTTTGCCGAGGGACATGGTAGTCGAAAATGGGCACTATTGCGCAATGCCCTTGGTTAACCGTTGATATTAATCTGCTCCAGTATGGCGCTGCAATCGATTCGGCCGTGTAAAATGTCTGCAACAAAGAGAGCCCTGGATGTGTCGATCAATCGACAACGACTCTCGTAACTCAGCATACGAAATGGGTCTCTCCAAGGCAACCTTCTCAAAGCGAAACGTAAAAACCTGCGTTGAACAGATTCGATTCCATTTGCGCCACTAATATAGCTCGGATTCCAGACGGCAGAGCAATACTCCAGAGTCAATCGCACCAGTGAGCAATAAAGGGATTTCAAGTAGTAAATATCGGAGAAGTCTTTAGCCATCCAAAAAATAAAGCCTAGAGCTCTTGACGCCTTGTCCACGATGTACGAGATGTGAAACTTGTACGTCAACTGAGAATCCAGAATAACTTCTAGATCTTTTACGTAAGTCGTACATTTGATTACCGTGCCTTGAAGCTTATAGTCGAAGAGAATCGGCTCCTTTTTTCTACAGAAAGTGATCACCGAACACTTCTCCGGATTAACCACCATACGGTTGAGGCTGCACCAGTGAGCAAAGATTTGTAGCTGCTGTTGTAGAAGGTGACAATCGTTGATAGACTGGATTCGCAAAAAGATCTTCAGGTCATCAGCATACAAAAGACGGGGTCCTACGAGGGCTAGGTTCACATAACTAAAGTACAGCAAGAAGATCAGCGGCCCTAAATGACTCCCTTGAGGTATTTCTGAAGTTGCTGGAAAAACGTCGGACATGCAATCACCAACAGCAACTGTCAGCAGACGATCAGAGAGGTAGGAGCGAAACCATTGTATGAGTCTTCCATTTACTCCAAGCATATGTAGTTTTGCGATAACTATGTCGTGGTTGAGCTTGTCAAAATCTACTGAAAGGTCTGTATAGATGACGTCCGTTTGCGCCCTTTCGGCCATATTTTTTGTAATAAACGAAGTGAGACACAACAGATTAGTAGTAGTGGAACGGCCGACCATAAACCCGTGTTGATCTTCACTTAAGTATCGCTTGCAATGGGAGAGTAGAGGGTCTATTATAACGAGCTCAAATAGTTTCGATACCGCGCTCAAAGACGAAATGCCTCGGTAATTATCCACATCTCGTTTGGTTCCCTTCTTGTGAACTGGAAACAAGTGAGCAACCTTCCAATATGAGGGAAATATGCCACTTAATGTGAAAATCTGGAACAGACGATGCAAGGGGGCCAGCAGAATGGAAATGTGTTTCTTTAGAAATACTGACGGAACTCCATCTGGGCCAGGATTGAAGGATGACTTGAGCTGCGATGCGGCGTTGGAGATCATCTCAATACTGACATCGATTGTTCCAAATGAGTGACCATGCAGAGGAACGTTGTTCGTAGCCGCAGTTATTTGATCGTCAGTAACATTTTCGTCAGTGAATATGCTGGCAAACTTGATCGAAAACAAGCGGCAAATATCCTGAGGAATGGAAGCGGTTTCACCGTTCAAGACCATGGACGATGGTAGTCCAGACTCCCTGCGCTGTTGATTAACATATCTTCAAAAATATTTCGGACGTGATTTCAGCTTTCTTTGGACATTTTGTTGGTATCGAGAGTAGCATAGACGACTAACCCGCTTGAACTCGTAATTGAGCCTCACTTAGAAATGTTTTAAGGGAAGCGTACGATATTTAGTGTATCTTCGTAGTGCTGCTCTCTTGGTCGATTTAAGCTTTTTTAGTTCCTTCGTCTGCCACGGATGAAGAGAGTCTTTCCGTCGTATAGTTTTCGGCACATGCCTGTCAATGACCTATGCCAAGACATGAGAAAATGTGAGAGCGGCATTGTTAACGTCGTCAGCGTCCAGAATTGTATCCCAGTCTATGTTGGCCAGCACCTCGGTTATGCTACGATGGTCGGCTTTCCGGAAATCATACGACACAGGCGCTGGAAAGTCAGCATAGTCGTTGTCCAGACTTTCAGGAATGGAAACGACTAGAGGTGGATGATGTGGAACATGCTTAACCAAAGGGGCGGGGGCCATAGAGATAAACGGAGCGGTGTCTCGAGCACTTACAAAACATAGGTCCAAGCTGCGGTGATTTTCGTTCACTAAGTGGTTAATTTGGGAGATAACCGCAAGCTGGGTCCGATTTATCCCGAGGAAATAGTACCCATAGAAGCAATGGTACCTAGTGTTAATGCTGGCCTGTTTATGCTCAACTTTCTGAAGAATTCCGTTGGCCATTACTTGGTTTCGATAAAGAATTTCAACTTGAGTTATAAGAAAATACCCATATATTTTTCAATAACAATTTATCCAAATGGATAATATTTTACCCATTTCCATGTTATTTTTATTTCCCCATTTTTTGACAGCTGCTACAGGTTTGAAAAATGTGTGAAATTTTACCCATTCATGGGTTTTCGATTCGTACCGTGTAATTCATTGTTGATTATTTGTTTTTTATCCTTTTTCGTCGATTCTTCGTATGGTTTTTGCCCAAGTTCGACCCTGGTGTCGTGTGATGCGTGATCTGTCGAGCGTGTACGTGCGTTCTTGCTGAAGAAGGAAGAAGAAATAAATAAACAATAATAAAAGTTAATTGGATGTATTTTGTCTAATTTTTGTGGGAATACTTGCGAAATTACATAAAATACAACCTTCAGCGAAGCTCTGAACTAATCGTTGTTCGGTTCCGCTTATAAGCAACTGGAGTGTGGTTTGAATTGAGTGGAAAAACGCATCCCGGAGTACGGACATCAACAAAGAATCATGGATCCTGCTTTTTGGTGATGCATAAGCGATAAAAATATGGATGCGGTAATTATCATCTCTGATGGGAGATTGAGCTAAATTTCAGTAGGGAGGAAAAAGAACACGTGAATGATGCGATTGAAAGGTATCAAAGCATCGGCAATCCTCGAACAGGGGACCAAGCGATGCCGGCGGTCCGAAACGAAGCAGGAGGAATGTCCCAAAAAGAAAAAGTTAGATCTGTGGAAAAAGGTGAAAGGATGAGTTGTGGGATTTTGTTTTGCAAAAATGATGCTAATTTTAGGTTTCGCTGTTCTTTTTTAGATCGTTTCAATTTTGAACAAAGCTGAATCGAAGCGAAGCGGTGAAGATGAACGATTGATTGGGAACCATAAGACAATGGTCAAGCAGATTCTGGAACGGAGGAAGCGAAGGGTGGTTTATAAGGAACGAATGATCGAAAAAGAAGATGATCCCAAGGAGATTGAATTGAAAGCGCTAAAATTAGCGCAAGCGATTATGAAGTCCAACCACTTGATGGTCTATACCGGTGCTGGTATAAGTACTTCGGCAAAGATTCCAGATTATCGTGGCAGCCAAGGAATCTGGACGCTGCTGGCACAGGGCAAAGATATAGGCGAACATGATTTATCTCTGGCTGATCCAACGTACACCCATATGGCACTTTTTGAGCTGCACAGGAGAGGAATGTTGAAACACGTTGTATCGCAAAACTGTGATGGATTGCATTTGAGGTCGGGATTGCCAAGGTTTTCCTTATCAGAAGTACATGGAAATATGTATGTTGAAGTTTGTAAGAACTGCAAACCAAATGTTGAGTATTGGCGGCTGTTCGACACCACCCAGCTTACGTCTACACACAAGCATAAAACGAATCGTCGATGCCGAAAGTGCAGCAAACCTCTGGTTGACACGATTGTACATTTCGGCGAGCGTGGCCAATTAAAGTGGCCGTTGAACTGGGCTGGTGCAACGCCACACACAGAAAAGACTGATGCCATCCTCTGCCTAGGCTCTAGCCTCAAAGTCCTTCGGAAGTATACGTGGCTTTGGGCCACCGATAGGCCAATGAAAAAACGTCCCAAACTATTTATAGTCAACCTTCAGTGGACACCGAAGGATAAAGTTTCATCTATCAAGATTAACGGGAAATGTGACGAAGTGATGAGACTGGTAATGAAAAATTTGAACATCGATGTTCCGGAATATAACCGCATTAAGGATCCCATTTTTGCTCATGCAACCCTACTACTGCCCGAGGAACAGCACACAGCCTCTCAGCCAATGCTCAAGAATGCTATCAAAGATGAAAATACTGACGAAGGTTGCTCATCGAATGGAGTCGATGTTAAAAAGGAGCCCAGACCGGTTAATGTGGACATCAAAAGAGAACCAACCCTCCAGCAAGTTCCCATGATTCTAAATCCATCCTGTCTTCTCACACCTCAGCAGCTTTACATCAACAATCTGCTCATACAACAGCAGCTTAACAACTATAACATCGTCATGAATGCAGCCCAATTCCAAATGAAAAACGAATCCAAACCTGACATCCCATCATCACTTCCCAATCTGCCACCAAAGCTACCGGTTCCACCTCTGGTTCCTTGCTCGCCGAATGGCATTCGACCGGCCAGCCCACCGGTTTCAGCTCATCAATCTATTCCACAATCACCTTCTTCGGTCAATGTTATCAAGATTGACACCGCTTCTAGTCTGTTTGGAAACCTACGGCAAATGATGAACACTATAGATCAAACCGTCCCCACCTCAGATCCTAAACCGCCTGGCGCTACAGCCAAAATTCACATACTCATGAAACCGATTCTGCCAGCTGCTTCGGATGTTCCCATGCTCGTCCCACTGACACCGGTGAAATCTACTCCTTCCGCGACCGAGGACTCCGGCGATGAGAAAAGACCTGCAAAGAACCCAAACTTGGTGTTCGAAGATCCCGTTAAAGTGAGCGAGAGCCTACCGGAATGCATTCTGCAAGTGGAAGATGCTGAACGGAATGATGGCGGAGATGGCGGAATTGAGCAAGCGGGCAATCACAACGATCAGATCGATAAAGGCCCGTCGGGTGGTGATTTAGAAGCTGACAAGCCGCCTGTGTTCGATGGGATCGGTATAACGAACCAGGATGTGTCTAAGACGAGTGGACATTCGAAGTCAGCTGTGGATGGTTCTAGAGATGAAGCATGCGATGGACAGGTTGCGAGTACGGAGGTAGAAGACAGACCCGTTGCACGCAAGAACAGTATCGATGCAGTCGCAGAGGTCGATGAATCTTCAGGAGAGGTACCACTAGCTAAGGAGGTCGAGAATTCAACTGGAATCGAGGAGGCGATTGGTGAACAAGGTAAGTTTAGTTTCTGTTGTGTACGATAATTATTATCTAAGTATATGATTGATGGCGGTAGTTTTACAGAACTTTAGCTCGTTTCGGCGGTAATTTGAGTGGTGCTGAAATTAGGACGTATTCATGATCTATTTCAATTACGCTTACTCAATCTATGCTATCTCATTTTTAATACTAGTTCTGAGGTCAATGGAGAGGTCGGTCAATTCAAGAGGTCAATTTTGCAAATCACTCTCCCGAATTGAGATATCCCAGTAAATCTAAAGTGAGGTTAAACAACGTAAACTAGGAGGGAACGGCTTAATCAGGGGTTACTATTTTAATCAGTTGTAAGGAAATAGTTCTCCTACATTTTCCAAATTACCTATTTGACTTTTAATGAGACGATCATAAGCTCTTTCTAACGGGCTTGTGATTCGATACATAAATCATGATTAATTAATTACCAATTTATTACTGTCATTTTGAAGATTTAAAGTGCATCATCTCGAAAATCATCAGTGTCTTACCAACTCAAATTCGCTCAAATTTTGCCTTTGTGTATTTTGCATTTAATCGCGTTTACCGGAAGTGCGTGTCTTCATCAGCTCTCTCTCACAGCTAGGCTTGTTGCCTGCCAGAACATAATATGCCAGAATTGAGTTGAATTTATTACATGTTTAGATAATCTGAAATCACTATTTATTTCATGTTTCTTCCAGTCATTAGAGGTTGATCTATGCTTAAGATTGTATTGTCCATCATCTGGCACTATCATATGCAATAAAAAAATATGTTTCGGAGATGTCCAATAGTACCCAACGATAAATAATGCTTTTGAGAGAGCCCAAGTTTTCTCTCTTCTTTGTTAACCATGGATACAGCGCACCGGTTTTGTAAAGTGAAGTCTGCTGTCTCTTGCATTTGTTTGTTTTTAAACGAAGCATCCCGTTTGTCGCCACAGTCACTTTTGCCAACATTCGCGTGAGAGTAAACGAAATAAGAAATAAACATGGCCAGTCTCAAGATCAATGACAAACTATAAGTTCGGCCGTGTACGGCTGTCTCATAACCTGTTAGTAGACGAGTTTGTGATCGTAGCAATCGACATGTTTTGGTTGATAGAGGAATCCAACTTGAAAAAAGAAGAAGACACCGAGTGGTGATAAATCTGACAGCTCCCATGTTAAAGTATAGGACAAAGCTTTTAAAATGCTTCTAGAAAATTCAAATGAAATTCTAATTAAAATCGGTTTGTTGTATGATGTATAAAAAATCAAAAACTACTAAATAAAGACATTTTCAGAAAAACAGAAATAAAAATATAATAATGCCCCTATTGTGCAGTTTAGGATTTGTCTTACATCATACAACAAACCACTTTTAAATAAAATTTCATTTGAATTTTCTAGAAGCATTTTAAAAGTTTTGTCCTATACTTTAACATGGGAGCTGTCAGATTTATCACCACACGGCGTGGCCTATCACAGAAGTTGTCTCCATTTTATTCGGTCCATGGCTGTCACTCGCCAGCCTCGCTGTCTGCGGAGGTTTCCGCAGGTCGCCTTCTACTTGATCGATCCACCTTGCTCGTTGAACGCCTCTTCTGTAGATTTATCACCACACGGCGTGGCCTATCACAGAAGTTGTCTCCATTTTATTCGGTCCATGGCTGTCACTCGCCAGCCTCGCTGTCTGCGGAGGTTTCCGCAGGTCGCCTTCTACTTGATCGATCCACCTTGCTCGTTGAACGCCTCTTCTTCTTGTACCTGTCGGTGCGTTTTCGAGAACCATTTTGACAGGGCTGTCGTCTGACATTCTTACGACATGCCTAGCCCATCGTAGTCGACCGATTTTTGCGATGTGTACGATGGGAGGTTCTCTTAGCAAGTGGTGCAATTCGTGGTTCTTTGGCCTCCTCTACGTTCCGTCTTCCATCTGCACTCCATCGTAGATGGTACGCAGCACCTTCCGTTCAAAGACTCCAAGGGCGCGTTAGTCCTCCAGTCCGGTCTAATTAATGTCTTGTAGATCAAGATGGAGATCACCACTCGGTGTCTTCTTGTTTTTTCAAGTTGGATACCTCTATTGTTTTTGAGAGCGAATGGGTGAAACGAAAGAGGAAAATGACGTTTGGAGCAAATCGTGAACTGGCTTATTTCATTTTGCCTTCGCACACAGCCACGCTACTACACTCCTACAATATTGATAGTTTATGTACAGATTTTGGAGCTGCAGAAAACATTTTTTTTGATCGGAAATCAATCCGCATGCTTCTAAAAAGTCCCTGCAATTGAGAACTTTATTCCATGGCTATGAAATTTTCTGAGTAATGCTCGTTGCTGAAGGTATGTGCCGATAGAAGTAAGCGGACGGATTAATGTCTTAATCTTGGCAGTTCCAATTATAGATTTCATACAGTTTCATCAAATGTCTCAGGTGCTGAATAAACTGCTTAAAACCCGTCACGTACCCTATAAGGAATTGGCCAGTATAGTCATTTTCGTCGATTTTCGTTTCTTTTTATTGGCAGCCAACTGCAAATTTATTTCTGTTCATCAACAGGTTATGTTTAAACCTCAATGATGTTACTTAAAGCTAAACTAGATCACCAATTACCTTGCTTAAGGTCGGTATCGTGTTCGAAAGAAATTTCTTTTTCAATCCCAAACCCATGTTAAATTCCATTTACTGAATGGGAAAAGTAAAGATTCGAAAAGAAATTTCTTCAGCAGTATCCACGTGAAACGAAAATAAATCGTAAGGTTTCCACGCAAACCAATGAGAGCTGTCACTTTTACTGTCGGAAAAATATTTCACTCGATTATTCCGTAAGTTGTCACCTTCATTTTCGTTCCATGCAGATCAACTGTCAAAATTCCGCTTGGTAATATCATAGACTAAAGGGTCACCCACAATTGATACGTTGCGGATGCGTTGACATAAGTTTGCAGAAAACCTATGAGAAAACTGTCAAATTCACGCAAACGCATCCGCAACGTATCAATTGGGTAATATAACTCTTAGACCAGTAGGTCCCATACAAAAACGATTTTTTTCTTGGCTCAGTCAGTACTAGCACATCGGTCCCAAGCTCGGTCCCAAGCTTAAGAATGCGCCCCTCATAATGAACTCACACGAACACACTCTCAAATATGCTGTCAAAATAACACAGCAAATCAAAACAAAGGCGCAAATATGTACAGCAAGGTGCTGACTTCAAGGTGTATTCGGACCAAGGGGTTCTACAACAGTGAACCAATTTCAAATAGCCAAATGCATATTGATTGTTGGTAATATTGAACAAAATTCCGTAACCTCTTTACTTTTTAGATCGATACTGGCCTTTAGACAGCTCGAAAAACCTTTTTGAAAGAGCGCCATCTACGACGATTAACCGCACTTTTCCGTGTTAAATTCCGTTTACTGAAACGGAAAAGTAAAGAATCTAAAATAAATTTCTGCAGCAGTATCCACCTGAAACGAACGAAAAATAAAATTGGAATTTGTAAGGTTTCCACGCAAACTAATGTGAGCTGTCACTTTTACTTTCGGAAAAATATTCCGCTCGATTATTCCGTAAAGGCCAGTATCGACCTAAAAAGCAGAGAGGTTACGGAATTTTGTTCAATATTACCAAGCGGAATTTTGACAAACGATCTCCATGGAAGGAAATGTCACCTTCACTTACGGAATAATCGAGCGGAATATTTTTCCGAAAGTAAACGTAACAGCTCCCATTAGTTTGCGTGGAAACCTTATAAATTCCAATTTTATTTTTCGTTCTTTTCAGATGGATACTGCAGCAGAAATTTCTTTTCGGTTCTTTACTTTTCCGTTTCAGTAAACGGAATTTAACATGGGTTTGGGATAGAAGAAGAAATTTCTTTCGAACACGATACCGACCTTAAAAAGTTCCTTAATAATTTCGTTCCATGCAGATCAATTGTCAAAATTTCGCTTGGTAATATTGAAAAGAATTCCGTAACATTTTTACTTTTTAGGTCGATACTGGCCTGGATTTCACGATAGGAACATTTAATCATGGTTTAAAGCCATTTAAAGCATTGTTTTAAAACAAATCAAGTTTGAAGTTGCAACTGACGACGATGATGATGAAGAAATACTACCATCTATTGTAGCAATGTAACTTTCCATAGCAGTGGAATAATATGAAAAACGATTTGCTCAGGATTATATTGTTGTTTGTGATCAACAAGTTAAAAAACGTTTAGGTGGGCCCGTAAGCACAGACACTGACGCGAAACCTGCTATTATACGGAAAAGAATCTCTTTCCAAAAGCAAGTTCACACCCACAGCATTAAAATCGAGCTCTCGATTGAAAGAATAAACCCAATAGATGGGGTCGAAGAGCCCACCCTCGTTCCGCGAAATGTTAACAATAGGGAGGAGGCAGTCCCATGCTCCCTATTCAAATCGTTTCACTTGGGTGCCCTGATGGTCCCTCCCTTTCCCCGTTGTATATTAGGTCGTGGATATTTAGTATATTTTGTAGCGGTCATTTCATATTTTACCTTGAGTTAGAAAATTTGGCTGAAAGTAAAATTGGTTAGGGTTAATACCGTTCTTATTGCTCTCTCTTGTCTCGGTGTTTCCGTGGGTCTTACCCTACCTTTTGAAGAGTTAACTTTAGGATGCTTGGTATTGCTCGCGGTCATAGGATAGGGAAGATAACAGAAAAAGCATTGATTGGTAACACGCTATGCGCATATGAGATTTTCATGGTGATATTCTCACAACCACCGTTCAGAATGGTTCGACGGATGCATATGAGAGATCATTCCCGATGAGTACTCGTTGACTCAATTCCATCATATTTGGTTATAGAAGACAAGAAACATTTTACAACGCGCTACATTTAGGAATATCAGAACAATGATCCCCTATCGCATCTTCAAGTGATCCTTACAAGCTGTCCATTTGGTTCAGGCACTTTTGAACGTTAATGGGGCAGCCGACTCTCACATGAAATCTGCCGCGACCAACTCGACAGAACGCGCCCATACCTTTCTGAACCGAAGGGCAGGGACTGTCCTCTAAATAAGCCATTCTCCCAAATCTCGTAACTGTTAACTTACTAATCGTCAATGCCTTTCTTTACAGACGTAAGTCCAACGCCAAAACCGCCTCAAGAGCCAATCCCGAGCCAACCTCCGCCCAATACAGTGAAAGTGATTCTCAGTCACAGCCCAGTGTTTAATTTGTACGAAAGTTCCCCCAAGTTTGTCAACGGATTTCCTCCCGGATTGACGCTCATTAATCCGATCAAGCTTCAACTGCCAATCAAATTGCAACCAACTCCAACCAATGCGCCGGCTATGGCCAACTCTCAACCGCTAACTGGAATAACCATCCCAACGAAAGTTCTGGGTGATAACAATAGCAAAAATGTCCCAACTCCACCGGCCAATCCCATCGATCGGAAACTTCTCGCCGCCAGTAGAATCATACTGGGAGGACAGCAACCAATCCAACCACGTCTGATTCCAACCACCAAGCCGGCTGAAATGTTGAACCTCAAGAGCTTCCGGTTAGGCAAATCGGCAGGATCAGATAACGAATCCCCTGGGAAACACGAAAGCTTGAACCATGCCAAACCGACTGGTTTGCAACTTCCGAATGTAGCTAGTCCACCGCATTCTCCCAACGGTGTTCAAGCGCGACCACCGATAGTATTGAATGGTTCCATTACGCCTCAACTTATGATCAATGGAATGCCAGCAATCGTTGCTACCAATCCAAATGCACAAAAAGCAATTCCAGTGAACCCTGCCCATCGCTTTCCCATAGCCTATGTCCTGAACAACGGTTTGCCTAATCAAACTGGAAACATTGTTCTGCTGACTGCACCTCCCCGGTCGGTCAGTCCTTCGAAGGCATTCTCCTCAAATCTCCCTCATGTTATTTTCAAAACGCCAACCAAATTGCCACAAACTCCCCCGGATTCTTCGTCGGACCAATCAATCCAAGAAACACCGACAAAGGATTACACTAAACCTGGTTCGCCTTCCATCGATGATGACTCCAACCAAACCACAAACAAGTCATCGCCTCGTAGATCCAGACGGTTGGAATCAGAGAATAACGATGAAAATACTCCCGAGGAAATCCCAGCGGATAAATCGAACTCGGAAACGCCGCAGAAAACGGATGTGGAGTCAACTCCCGAAGCGACGTCTCCATCACCGGGTCGAACTCGTAGCTTCCGAGTTCGCAAAAAGACGGATTTCCTCAACATTAAACATCCGGAGAAGAAACGTCCCAAGAAGGACTCACCGAAAGAACCTCCAGCGGATTCTACTGTAAAGAACTTGGATGGCCTCACGACGAAGACGACGACATCCACGGATTCTAAGGCGGCGTCATCGGGTGATACTGTCAAACAGCAGGATCCACCTAAATCGGTTGCTGGTCAACCGCTGTTGCAAACTACTATTGTGATGTCACCCAGTGCTTCGATCCTGAGGACGCCTCCCGCGACTCCAACGTTGCCGATGAGAAGTTTCCTCACGTTCTCCCCACCCGGTGCTTACCTTCAGCAGTTCGTAACCGCTCCGCTGTCGGGCGGAACAGGTGAGTCGTAGCTTTTTTTTAACCATCTCCCCATTCACTAACCAGCAATTTCTTCGAATCTCCCCAGCTGAATCGGCCCAGGATAAGGTCAAGCGTATCCTCAACTATTGCAAGGTGCTGCAGGCGCAAGGATCCGGCACACTGCCCCAGTGGTACGACGTGAATTACGCATATTCTGGACTGCACAGTATCATCCATCCTCCGCCACCCAATGTGAACCTCTGGGGAGGATCGCCAATCAAACGGGAGGCCGCCATCGAGTGTAAGTTTTGCTTCGACAACTATCGACAGGATATTTGCCAATTTTACGTCACGCAACCGGAGGAATTCGCCATAAAATCGACGAGACGCGGAAAGTTGGTCGTTTGCGAGTGCTGCGATTTCTCCGACGAAGAGGAAGAAATGCAAGAGCAGATAAAGGCGGAAATGAAAGAAGAAGAAACACACGATGAAGAGAAGAAGCCTCTGGACGAGAGAGTGGAAGTGAAAGAAGAAACGGATCCAGTTGCATCGACGTCTAGGGAGGAGATTAAGAGTGAGTTGGAATCCGATGATTCGGAGGATAAGCCCTTGGTGCAGAGGGTGTTCAAAAATCTTGAAGAGGTGAGGGAGAAACGGTTGAAAGTCGACAAGGAACCATCTTTGGCGTGTAAGGAAAATGCGATCAAAGGACCCGGCAAAAAGAATCGCGTCAAGCCCGGGTGGTACGGTAAGGGTTACGGTAAGTTGCGAAAGAAGAAGAAGCGCTTTGCTTAAGAAGCTTTCGTTTGCATTTTCGACAGGATTTCGCTTTTTTGTGTGTTGCATTTTCTTAAACTTAAGTGGGGACGTGCCGAGTAGCAGCTTGCATCATTTTGATTTCAACATCAGAATGTTATAATAGTTTTAAACATTGGGGCGTTCTGAACGGGTCACAGTTCTGTGTGATGCCGAGACGCACAAGTCTGAAAGGCGAAAGCACTCGTTAATAATCAACTTAATGAGTTTTGTGTGATATTGCAGTTGCTCAAAACGAGCAATAACGGCGGTCCTCGGTTTTTGCTCACATTTAAGGGAGTTGTAGGGTAAGTAGCCCGTATACCTCGTTCAGAAGTACAATTCAGTTCCAACGCCGGCTATTTCAAATAATCAGCTGGCATTGTTGGTTGACAGGAGCTAGATTGTATACCCGAAAAATCGGCGAATGAAGTTATTGTTTCCTGAAGCAGTAGGCTTTGAAATTCAAATCCTTGATGGCATTGTGTCAAAATTCAAAATTTGAGGTTGCATTTTTGCAACTTTCTCTCTTGTAAAATTTAATATCTTAACTTGCACCCGGGGTTGTCATTTTTGTTAATTTGCACCTTGTTTTTGTTCGTAACTCTCAACGAAGGTGTTTGTTTTTCGAGCATCGTTTGCTCCGAAGCGATGGGCTAAATATTTTCTATAATCATGACGGTTATTATTTCTGTCCCGTAGAAACGTATGCTTACCTCTGCCTTCCACCATTACTTATATAATACTTGCGAACTTGCGTTACAAACTACAATTCAACTACAGAAATTGAAACTAATCTTGGTAAACGACGATCTCATATTCAGAACAAATCGAAACTATAGCCTCCGCCACGATTGATTTATACCCTTAAGGCCAACTACTGGTTATGTACTTTTCAAACGATTCAGAACGAGTAGTTATCGCTTGAACAGAACTCATAACAACCACGAACTGCATTACAAAGCATGCTTTCATTAACGTTAGGAACGAAAATAAGCTAGGTTCTACGATTAAAGAAGCATTAAAACATGTGTGTGTATTTAAAATGGCTCTACCTAGTTGCTAGGCTTAGGTGCTAGGTGCGCCGAGAGTTGTGTACATTTTAAAGCATTAGAATTAAGTCGGATCCGATAGGTTGGGTTAAAGTTGAGGAGAGTCGCATTTTTGCTGGGAGTAGTGTAGAACTATTTACTAGTAATCGAATAAAATGATTCAAGCAAAATCGAGATAACCACTGTGTGTTCTTACTATCCGAAAACCCCAAACACTCATCCATTCAGAGATAAAGCACTTTCTTCTTTATGCCTTTATTCCCATCAAACGCTGCACACCTCCGAAATCAACTTCCTTGGCACATTTGTTCCACATTTTGGTCATTTGAGTCGCGCCCCGAGCCGTTTTTCCGCTTCTGTTAAGCTTCCGCTTCATTATTGCCCAAAATCTCTCGATGGGCCGGAACTGCGGGAAGTTGGGTGGATTTTTATCGATGAAATCTACGTGATTATCGCGGTAACGCAGGATGACTTCCCGGCTGTAGTGGCAACTCCTCAAATCTGGCCAAAACTTCACGGGACCTAGTAGTACGAGGTTTTTGGAGCGTTTTCCTTGTATAGCTTCGAGTCCATCGTCTTATTCGTCACGAACACTTTGGTCTTTGATCCACAGCTGCATATCCCTTGCCAAATCATCATTTTTTTTTTTGGCAAATTTGTCCATAAAAGCAAACTTAAACTTCGCAGGAACATCTCCTCGTGCCATCGCCATGTAAAATTTTTGGCCAGGAAGAGTGCAAGGATATGCCCAATTTTCGAGATCAAAAAAGTTCTAGCTAGGTTGAGGATTGATCATAGCTGACATACAACGATGCAGCGTGGAATACGTTTTGAACCACAAACAAACAGACATAACACATTGATAGTTTTCCACTACAAATCATCGTCACTAAAACACATGGCAGTAGTGTGCTAACGTCAAACGAAAGGAAATCGACTGTGCGCGCTACCTGTGGCGATACTACCAACTAAGAATCATTTGAATTGACTGTTAAATGGGTGATCGATGATGAAACCGTAAGTGTTATGTCTGTTTGTCCGTGTTTGCACCATCTATTGACGAAGTGCACTGCATGATGTTCATGAATAATTGTAAAACGGTCGGCAGTACAAAACTATCTGGGGTCGCATTGCAGTTCTCAAAACAAAGAACTTTTCATCACAAGCGTTCGTAAAAAATGTCGTTTGTTTTGAGTTGCGCAATCCTACCCCTGTACTTATCGACTTACTCGGCAAGGTATACACGCTCAAAACTCCCTCTCTTTCTTTCGTATTACTATACCTTTTTTCACACGGAAAAGTTACTCAATTTTTGTAAAAAGTGGATCTACTCAATTTTTGACTAGATCCACTTTTTACGAAAATTGAGTAACTTTTCCGTGTGAAAAAAGGGATAGTATAACGAAAGAAAGAGATGGAGTTTTGAGCGTGTAGATGGAAAACAATCATGATATAACCAAGTTAACAACCAAAAAGAGGGTATGTGATAGTCTTTTTGTGTTTTTTTGACGGAATGGAAAATCTGCATCCAGACTCCTGAAGGACTCACGGTGTGAGGATGAGGATCTTGCTCCTCGACCCACTTAAAACCCACCCGTGCCTTAAGCACTGGGCCCCTCCCCGGAACCACCTTTCGGTATTACTTCGGGGAGGGGACTATTGTGCTTGTTAAGCACCCACTATATCTCACTACTTAGGGCTCTAGTAGTTAGGTGGTCCCTGCGACCTGCCGTTGGTCGTTTCGCCATTGTTGGACCTGGGAGGCTGCTACGCATACCGCGTCCCAGATGTCCCAGGCTTGGCACATCCTCTGGACCAGATTATCCGGAGTCGTGTCGAGACCATGGTTATCAAGCCGGATCTCGCGCCGTCGAAGCACAAATGTTCCGCGGTTTCCTCAAATTCCGCGCACTCGCTGCATGCGGAGGATTGTGCATGCTCATATTTGTGCAGATAATGCCTAAGCCAGCCGTGGCCTGACAATATCTGCGTTAAGTGGAAGTTCACTTCACCGTGTCGCCTACCAACCCACTCGGTTAACTCCGGGATTAGTCGATGGGTCCACCGAACTTTGGTGGAGTTGTTACATTCCCTTTGTCACTTAACCATGGATGCGGCTCTAGTGGTCTTCCGAATACCTCTTGTTCCACGTTGTTCGAAGCACTCTATGTCCTCTTTTATGACAATGCTTATTGGCATCATCCCCGCTAGGACGCAGACCGCGTCGCGTGATACCGTTCGGTATGTACTAACCACTCTTAGGCACATAATCCAGTGCGTACTCTCTAGCTTACTCATGTAGCTTTTGGTACTCAAAGCGGCGATTCATGCCGGCCCGCCGTTCCGTAGTATGGACAGGGCAACACTGGCAACCACGCAACCACTTATCATAATTGGTGTTTCACTGGCATCCACCCCAATGCGCCCTATGGCGCTCCTTCCGATGAAAAGATGATGTATGGACACGTTGCCGAATAGCGAAAATTTGGTCCGTAGTAGCACGGGCACCCATGAACAGGGCTGGCAAATCTCATTTACAATGAAAAATGACCTATGATTTTTACCGAACTATGTCTGAAAATTTCATCGGGCGAGAAAACGATGATGGAGATTTTCTTTCAAATCTCATCGAATTTTTCGTCGTGACAGCACGTGACAGTGTTTTGGTCATCGCTTTTACAAACACATTTATTGATATAATTGTAAGTTTCATAACAAAACTTGAAATAAAACGTCCACTCTGTCGATTACATATAATTGCTTGGCTGATTTTAGGTAAACTATTTAGAAATTTGTAGAACAAAATCGCATGAGACAAAATCTCATGACTGCATGATGGTGTGAGAATGACAAGAAATCTCATGATAGTTCATTTCTTCTAGTGATAATGAGATTGCCTATTTGTTCATTGTCAAATGATGGCCGTGAGATTTACCAGCTCTGCCCGTGAATCCCGCTTGGTATCGCCCCACGAACTCCTTTGCAATTTGGGAGAACAACTTGTAGGCGACGTTCAGTAGCGTGATTGCACGATAATTGCAGCAATCCAGCTTGTCGCCCTTTTTAAAGATGAGACACACTATTCCTTCCATCCAATCCTTCGGTAAACATTCCTTCTCCCAAATCTTGTTAAGTACCCAACTCGCTTGGGAGCTGGTCAACTCCAGCAGCTTTGTTGTTTTTCAACCGATCAATTTTCTCCGCAACTTCCTGAAGGGTTGGGGTCGGAATACTGTCACCTTCGGCGCGTGTTTCTGGATTTATAATCGTGCCAATTTAGTTCGCTGTAACGTTGTCGTTCAGGTACTCGTCGAAGTACTGCTTCCACCTTTCAATCACCTCACACTTTCCAGTGAGAATATTGCCTTTTAGGTCTCTGCACATATCAGCTTATGGTACATAGTCTTTGCGCGAGCTGTTCAACATCTCATAGAATTTGCGTGTATCGTTAGCACGGTGCACTGCTTTCATTGCTTTGCGGTCTCGATCTTCCATCTGGCGCTTTTTCCTTCGAAGAATAAAGTTTTGATTGTTCCGTGCCTGCCTATACCGTTCCACATTCGCTCTCGTACGGTGTTGCAGCATTCTTCTCCTCTACTAACTGCTTGCATTCGCCAACAAGCCACAATTTTTTCGATTCGGTGCAGAAGTACCCAGTGTCTCTCTTGCAATGCTACCAATGGTGGTTCGAATATCTCTCCAGCCATCCTCAAGAGTAGCTGTGCCAAGCTGCTCTTCCGTTGGTATGGCTGCTTCTAGCTGTTGCGCTTATTCCTGGGCAAATCCGGTTTCCCGTAGTAGCTCAATGTTAGGTAGTGGCGTCCGAATATGACGCGTGTTGTACACCGTCGAGAGTTTTGAGCGCTTACATATTGCAACTAGGTAGTGGTCCGAGTCTTTATTCGCGCTGCGGTAAGTGCTAACGTTGATGATATCGGAGAAGAATTTCCCGTCGATTAGAACATGGTCGATTTGATTCTCTGTTCGTTGGTCAGGTGATCTCCAAGTGGCTTTGTGGATTTCTTTATGGGGGAAGAAGATACTTCGGACTACTCAACCACGGGAGGCCACAAAGTTCACGCATCGTTGGCCGATATGTTCATGTCGCCAATGACGACTTTTACCTCCCGTTGTGGCAGCCATCATACACTTGCTCTAGCTGCGCGTAGAACTCTTCTTTTTCGCCATCGGGTCTCCCTTCATGTGGGCAGTGTACGTTGATGTTGCCGCAGCAATGCAAAATAAATTGTATAGTGTATAAGTTGAACACCAAGTCGATGAACCTTAAACATCATTCAGTTCGAATGCAGCGACACGTATGGTCGTGCTTTTCGCTCGCTCTCTGAAAAGTTTTTCGGTGTTATTTCGTTCGCTCTTTTGTTTTGGTGCGTGGTGCAATGTACCTCTCGCATTGTGTGATACACAGTCCGACCCCGGTATGGGGAAGCCGCCGCGTATTGACGTCGGCTGAAGCTCGACTGCGAAACGCTTCCGATTGAACCCACCCGATGATATGTTATCGCTCTTGGCTTACAACCGCTACGTCGTTCTAGAAAACGGTGATACTCCGAAAATTGAAAAGAAGGAGGAAATGGCGCCGTTATTCGTGAAGGGATTTCCGGAAGGCCTACTGGAGAATGTATACTATTACATCAACAAGGGCCAGCGGGGCACAATTCCCACTGCAACGCAGTCAAGGAAATCCTGAAACAGATGAATGTGCAGTATTTCACGCACGACGTCGAAGCGGAAAAACCATTCAAGGTGGTTTTGCGAGACCTTCCGCAAAAGAAGACGGAGAAACTGGCTAACGAACTAAGATCTAATGGACTCAAACCAAAATTCGTCGGCATAACAGCTCTCGATGCAATCGGGATCAGCTTTAGCAGGTTCACTTCGTGAAGAACTCGACGTGCATGAAAAACCTGCAAAACATTAGAGCCTTGTTTCACATCGTCGTCAAGTGGGACCGCTGCGAACCGATCCACCGTGATGTCACTCAGTGCCAGAACTGCCTGATGTTTGGGCATCACAGACCTGATGCCTGTCAGCGGATATAGGATGCTGACCCAGTGTGTGCCAACTGCCACACCGCCACAAAGCAATCAGCAAAGAATGCCCAAAGCGAGCCGAATTTATTAAAATTCATAAAAAATCAACAACAAACCCGGCTGTCGTCGACGATCTGGTAGTCTCACGACCGAGAACTTTTCCGCTCTCCCAACACGACAAGTGCCCCCAAACCGTTCGGTCCCTAGTCGGCCTTCTGTTCAGCACCGCTTCGCAGCTGCAGCAACCCAGCTATCCCAAAGCGATCTCTCAGGACCATCGTACTCTAGTACAACATCCGGCGAGATCGATGTACGATGCTATCAACGGAGGAAGTCGTTGCAATTCTGGCCACCATTATCAAGCGATCCCGCAGAACCCGTTCGGATCAAATTCAAGCCATGATTGCGTTTCTCAATGGATCGTGAATTGAAACCAATTGAAACGCTTGCTCGCTGAAGAGTAAAAATATCGAATTCATCGACTTTCTTAACGAAATTGACATCGCAATTATCATCGAGACGCATCGCAAGCCTGAAATCAATGTGTTCCTCCCAGAATTCCGATTAATCAGAATTGATCGAACCAGTTCCGCTGGAGGGGGACTCTACGTCGCCCTGCGCACCAACATGCTGCCAGATGCTTTCGGGCTAAAATTCATCGAAGCCATCACTATCACTATCATCGCGGCTTGTTGATCTAAACAAGCAAGCGTGAACAACGGGACAGATACGACTTGACGAAACGACATCGTCAAGCTCACTCGGAGGCATAGGCAGTTCATTATCGCCAGTGACCTGAATGCAAGACACGAAACCTAGGGAAACGCACGACGAAACAAGAACGGATCCTTCCTACACAGGACATGGAAGAGGACCAGTACACCATCCTGGGCCCGGATACTCCCACCCGGTTGAGCAGATCCGGGGCCCACTCAACAATCGACATCTTCCCCCAGCCGGTCGTGTACCAAGAACTCACCTCAGACCACTATTCAGTGGTGGCCGCAGTTGGGTCCTGCGTCAACCGGCATTCGGTAACCAGTCGCAACTACCATTGCGCCAGCTGGGTCCAGTTCCGTTATCAGGTCGACAACACCGGCGATCACGATAGGCGTCCCGAATCAACCGATGACATCGATCAGCAGCTGCAGTCAATCGAGCAGGCGATCTCCAAGGCCCGAGAGCACCACATCCCAAAACCAACACAGCTGAACAACTCCTTAACTATTGATAGTCTCACTAAAAATTTGATCCGTCTAAACAAACAACGATCCGAACATAATAATCAAGTCTAGAATGGTGGATCTTAGAAACAACAACTTTGCCAACAAAATCCGCCAACTTTGCCAACTCCCAGATTACGCAAAGCCGTTCTAAAAAAAACTAAAATTTAAAAAACCAAACTTAGGTCCATTCCACCGTTGATCCCAATAGACAGCAATGACTCTAAGGATCGTTTGATTACTAACGCTGAGAATGCTGCTGAGATAGGTCGACATTTTGTCAGCTTCCACAATCTTGGTCAGAACATCGTCAGTCCTCACGAAGCTGCTGTTAACGAGCATACAAAAAACATCCATCTATGTCCCAAAGACTTTTCGGAGGAATTAGAAGTCACAGCTGGCGAACTGCCGACCTATATCAAAACGTCGAAGAACATGAAGGCCCATGGTTTCGACAAAATCCTGAACTTGGAACTCAAGCATTTGAGTTTCCAATTCTATGAATATCTAGCATTAATTTTTAATGAATGCCTTCGACTTACCTACTTCCTATCGTGTTGGAAGTCAGCTAAAGTCATACCCATCCAGAAACCTGGGAATGATCCTTCCACTCCCAAGAGCTATCGACCCATCAGCCTTCTCTCGGGAGTATCCAAACTATTTGAGAAAGCAATCTACCGGCGGCTCCTTGCATCTGCCGACAAACTCAACATCTTGCTTGATGTACAGTTTGGTTTTCGATCAGCAGTAAATCCCCTGTAATGAGTCACTAACATCATCAGGCGAAACAAATCAGAAACATCTGCCATGGCCCTTCTTGACGTGAAAAAGGCGTTTCCCAACGTCTAGCATGATGGCCTGGTGTACAAACTGCATCGGTACTATCATCCAGTCTTTCTAGTGAAGATGCTGACGAACTACCTTTCAAACTGAACATTCCGTGTTTCGTTCCGCAGGAAAGCATCCGCTTCTTTTTAATCTGTTCACCTCGGACTTACCCTCACTTCCTGAAAACGGATCTCTGTCGCTGTTCGCCGATGATACCGCAGTCGTCCACAGGGTCCACGGGTGGTAAGAGCGAAGCCTGAATGTATCTCTCAGATTAGAAGACATGCATCAATGCAGCGAAGACCCAGGTCATCCTCTTCCCACACTCAAAATCGCCCAGATTTGTTCCGACAGAGGATGCTAAAATTGGTCTGAACGGCCATCTATCTTGGCGTGACACTAGATAGCAAGATGAACTTCGGGGAACAGGTTGATAAGACTCTCACAAAATGTTAAGTTTCGTTTGAAGCTAATGTACCCCTTACCAAACAGAAAGTCTACATTGTACCGAAAGAACAAGCTTGCTATCTGCAAACAGATCATAGTTCCGGTTATTGAGTACGGCTGCCAATCTGGGAGAGTTGCGCTAAAACACGCCACCTGAAGCTTCAGCGTAGAATCCGTTCAAGTTCAACAAGTTCCTCAGAATAATCCTGAACACACCTCCGCGGACGAGAACTACTGAGATCCACCGTCTGGCCGAGATAGAAACACTAGGAGATCGTTTTAGGTACAGGACACGTTGCCATCTATCAGACCACCAAGTCATCCGGGACGTGGTACCCCTCCCCTAGGTTTTTCAAATTGTAGATATTGTAGTTAGGTAGGTTATCAAATTTTATAAATTTAAACAAACCAATCCCCATCAGGGATGACATGTTTATTAGAATATAAAACTTAACGAATCACACCACAAAACAAATGTTAAAAGAACAAAAAATGTGAAGCCCCTCTGGCTAATCAATGAGACTGTAAAATTAAAACAACAAAAATAAAGACACATTTTAGTAGCAGTATGCACCTTAAAGCAATTTCCCCTGATTCCTCTTTCGAGCATATATCGCGCGACACGATGCATACGTCTGATGATGTCATCTCATGTGATCACCACCCGCATTCAATTACTAAACCCATACTCCAATAATGACCTAAACGGTGCATGTATTTCAATAAATTATTCAACAACCCACGACATCAGTGGTGCGTGTAGAATCACACAGAGAGCAAAGGCTGTCTTCCGTGTGGCCTACCGCGGCTACAAAGCAAACGAATGCTGGATTCAGTTCCAACTGAGGGAATTTTGTCGTTCTACGAGGGCATGAAGGGTTGAGCAGGGTGAGCATTATAGAATTGGCTTAGAAAGCTCTCAATTCGCAACTGTTAAAGGCAGGTGTGCAAACGATAAAGCATCAGTTGAGAAGCATGAGTCATTCAAGGCAGTTTCAGTTCAAATATGGATCTCATTGACGGCGACAGCGACGGATTCGATGATGTAATCGTCACGTTTCATTTTCCAGTTTCTGTAGGAACACTGTTTATGGAGATGACTACATTTTAGTATGATAGATGAGGCAAGCTCGGAGAACTAAAAATGGTATGAAAAGGAGTTCTGCGCAGACGGAAAGCACCAATGCGGTCTTGTATTGGGTGTCATACTACTGCCATGCACCATCTTTCTCGCCTACGCTCGCTCTGTCCACCTCCTTCTTCATCGTGAATAAGTTCGATATCCATGCGTTCGTCATCGGCACAGAATGATTCCATTTATGGAATTATTTCTTCTATGACTTTTTAAGGCCATTTCACTGAATTATTACGGATTATAATTAGAATGTAGAAAAATAGTAGATAAGGGTTTTAATGTAACACGTAAATATTTCTTCAATAGGCGGTGCTGAAACCCCTTTGAGTATTTAGAGCAATTGTCTGGCATGGGAATCTAGGCTATTATGAGGCCTTGATTTAAACCCTTATTTGATAGCATTTCGTCCAGAAATTTCCTTTTCTCGTCGATCTCTAGCCCCATTGGTTGCCTTGTTTCAAACTAAAAACATGCATAGCAAGTAGGTATTAAACATTAATAACCTGCTTTTAAAATGTGAAATGAGCTGTCAGCTTTCATATGAATTAATAACCATCGGAACATGGTTACTGTTATTCACCTTCTATTAATCAAAAAACTTGCTAACTAAAAATAGGCGATAACTTTTTTAATCATCTGCTCCATTTATGGGAATCCGTGAGCCTGAGTGAAACTTTTGCGAACACAATAAAAGCGTCAGCTTCTTACATGAATGCCTAATGGGAGGGAGCTCCAGCAAGCTTAAAAGTGAACAAACCATGAAGCCCCGTTAGCAAACCCACAAATTTAGAAAGCTGCTTATTTAAGTCAGCTTTCTGCCAATTAAATGAATAGATAGGGATAGTGTGGAAAAAAAAAAAAAAAAATAACAGACAAAAGACCGTTAACTGCAATTCGAGAACAATTTATTCAATTATTTCCTCTTTTCTTTGAATCACGCTTCGGCGTTTGAGTATGAAGCATTTCTGCTTCGAAGCGGGCGTTTTCATTTGATAAAGTGCTAGTTCATTTAATATTCCTCAGCACCTTCACCCTCGCCTTCGCCGGAGTCCATACCGACTTCTTCGTAGTCCTTCTCCAGGGCAGCCAAATCCTCACGAGCTTCGGAGAATTCACCTTCCTCCATACCCTCACCGACGTACCAGTGGACAAAGGCACGCTTAGCGTACATCAGATCGAACTTGTGATCCAGACGAGCCCAAGCCTCGGCAATGGCGGTCGTGTTGGACAACATGCACACGGCACGCTGGACCTTAGCCAGATCACCACCTGGAACGACGGTTGGTGGCTGGTAGTTGATACCGACCTTGAATCCAGTAGGACACCAGTCGACGAACTGGATGGTACGCTTGGTCTTGATGGTAGCGATGGCTGCATTGACATCCTTCGGAACCACATCACCACGGTACAACATGCAACAAGCCATGTACTTGCCGTGACGAGGATCGCACTTGACCATCTGGTTGGCCGGTTCGAAACAGGCATTGGTAATTTCAGCCACGGACAACTGCTCGTGGTAGGCCTTCTCGGCAGAGATGACTGGGGCGTAGGTCACCAGTGGGAAATGGATACGTGGGTATGGGACCAAGTTGGTCTGGAATTCAGTCAGATCGACGTTCAGGGCACCATCGAATCGCAGCGAAGCGGTGATCGAAGACACGATTTGGCCAATCAAACGGTTCAGGTTGGTGTAAGTTGGGCGTTCAATGTCCAGGTTACGACGGCAGATGTCATAGATAGCCTCGTTATCAACCATAAATGCACAATCGGAATGTTCCAGAGTGGTATGGGTCGTCAGAATGGAGTTGTATGGCTCAACGACGGCGGTCGAAACCTGAGGAGCTGGGTAGATGGCGAATTCCAGCTTGGACTTCTTGCCATAGTCAACCGAGAGGCGTTCCATCAGCAGGGAAGTGAAACCGGATCCGGTACCTCCACCGAACGAGTGGAAGATCAGGAAACCTTGTAGACCAGTGCACTGATCGGCCAACTTACGGATGCGATCCAGGACGACATCAACGATTTCCTTTCCGATGGTGTAGTGACCACGGGCGTAGTTGTTGGCAGCGTCTTCCTTGCCGGTGATCAACTGCTCTGGGTGGAACAACTGACGGTAGGTTCCTGTGCGGACCTCATCTACAACAGTCGGTTCCAGATCGACGAAGACGGCACGTGGCACATGCTTGCCGGCACCGGTTTCGCTGAAGAAAGTGTTGAACGAATCGTCACCACCTCCGATGGTCTTGTCCGATGGCATCTGACCGTCCGGCTGGATTCCATGCTCCAGACAGTACAGTTCCCAGCATGCATTACCGATCTGGACACCGGCCTGGCCAACGTGTACGGAGATACATTCACGCTGTAGGGAAGATAAAGAAAAGAAAAAGTAAGTAATTTGCCACAAAAACTTCCTACAAGTATTAATATGGAGAAAATAATGTTCATCCTTCTTCATAAAATTCATCAATTGCTATGAATGAATCAATCAATTAAGAGGGACTTGTTAATCTTGCCTCACTGATTAAAGATCTGGTTGCAAGGGTAATGCAAAATGACCTTTTGCCCAGAGAGGCACACAATTTCTAAGTTCAATGAACCATTAAAGACCTTCAATTAAGCTATTCCTTCTAAGGATGACCTCGTTTACCACAGATGGGAAAAAATTAGTCATCATGCGGCATTTCCACTAGCCATGCAGCAAGCGGCCGATTATGCGCGGCGTGGCTTCTGGCCGAAAAAAAAAGATGGCGTCACTTTCTCCACCCGAATCAAATCGGAGACTTCCGCTGACTCATTTCAAGGTGTGGTTTGAGAAAATCAGAAAAAATAACCATTTGGTAGAATAATCATAAAATTGCGTGGAAAACTTCGAAAAGGGATGGTTTTAATTGAATAATCCTTTTGGAAGCACAAGCCGGCTAATAAAGATTTTTCACTTCCACCATTCGTAGACGATGACGTGGAACTTTCTCGAAGGAGAAAAAAAAAAAAATGCCGGTAAATTTTAACAAAAACTTATCCATTTCACTCGTCTTTACAAGATTACCCATTTTACTTACCATTTTGAATAATGTAGTTTAACGCACAGAAGTGATTAGCACAAATCGAATGAGGAAATTTTCTTTTTTGAAGACAGCTTAGCTCTTCTACGCTTGGAGATGCTTACTAGGACGCTTTCCAAACTGTGAATAATGACGAAAACCCGAAGCAATGTGGTTTTATAGATTCAGTTGGAATGGGTGGAAAGTGGAACGTTCGGGTTGAATGAGTTCGGATTTTGGTAACGGTTTTCCATCGTCTAGGGTGCAGGGTTGCCAAAAAAATTAGATCAAATAGATATGTGTTTGTCCGTTTTGTTTAGGAAATCTTCCCGAACAATAAATAATATAAGAATAGAAGAATCCAAGTTGAAAAAAGAAGAAGACACCGAGTGGTGATAAATTTGACAGCTCCCATGTTAAAGTATAGGACGAACGTTTTTAAATGCTTCTAATAAATTCAATTGAAATTTTAATTAAAAGCGGTTTGTTGTATGATGAAAGAAAGATCCTAAACTGCAAAATAGGGGCATTATTTTGATTTATCTTTTATTTTGCTGAAAATGTCTTTATTGAGTAGTTTCGGATTTTTCTTACATCATACAACAAACCGCTTTTAATTAGAATTTCATTTGAATTTTTTAAAAGCATTTTAAAATGTTCGTCCTATACTTTAACATGGGAGCTGTCAGATTTATCACCACTCGGTGTCTTCTTCTTTTTTCAACCTGGATTCTTCCATAGAGACAAACACAATCAATCCATGGTGGATCGAGTTGTGGATATTATGACAATAGGACTAATTGTATTAGCTTGGAGAACATTCCAACTCTCACTCAATTTTATACAACACTATATAGGTGCCAATTAAATAACCATATAATAATTTATCTCTATCGTAAATTTATCGATTGTAAACGTTTGTTGGCTTGTTTTTCACGTTAAAAATAAATTAATTTTATTGAGAACAAGAGCTGAATTCAACCGATTATTGGTGCTATAATAAATTAAGATAATATGGTGAGTGATTATTGTATAAATGTGTTTTTACTTTACAAGTAAGGACCTGAAATAATTTTTGCCATTTCTACCGAAATATTGGACAACTGCCCCAGTATGGGTGACTCGTCAGTTTTATTTGTGGAATAATCGAACGGTAACCATTCGTAGTTTGCACTTCTTATTTTCAGCTGCATACAAAAGAGTAATTCCGACACTAAAAGCATGTCTTGACTATTACTTCTCCTATACTAATGCACACTACTTTTGAGCTGCATACTAGCAACAATCAATATGCAACTAGCGATTTGAAATTGGATCACTGTTGTAGAACCCCTTGGTCTGAAGTACACCTGGAAGCGAGCACCTTGCTGTACATATTTGCGCCTCTGTTTTGATGTGCTGTGTTATTTTGACAGAATATTTGAGAGTGTGTTCGTGTGAGTTCATTATTAGGGGCGCATTATTGAGCTTGGGACCGAGCTTGGGACCGATGTGCTAGTACTGACTGAGCCAAGAAAAAAATCGTATTTGTATGGGACCTACTGGTCTAAGAGTTAGTATATGATACTAGCCTATATACAACCTAAATAATTCCGATAGTAAAAGCATTTCTTGACCAGTACTTGTCCTACCCTATGAGCTCCCATACCGGTCCGGTACAAAACCTATTTTAGCAGCGCAACACCATTTCTTCACACCGCACCGGTCGCTGTTAAATGCGGTATCAAATTTGCAACGAAGCACTCCGGAAGCGTCGTGTGCTCAAATATAGCAGCGCGGTAGCAGCTCGAGAGACGGTTGCTATTTGGTGAAAAGGGTCAGTAAGGGGTTTGTTATTGTTTGTTATAAAAACAAAAAAAAAAATACATTTAAATAAATTTATTGCAATCCATCTCTTCTTTATCGTGAAGAATTTCTTCTATTTATATGAAGAATTTCTTCTATGCAATAATATATTCTAATGATGGAGTAAGATTTTGTAAGGCTCCATGTGGATTCTCAGTTATAGTTCAAATTCCTCTAATTAGACTACATAACACTGTTATTTTTAGTATCCGACACGAATGCACACGACTGTGTAAAAACAAACAAACAAACACTGTCATTTTTATTAAATTTTGAGAACATGACTAAAGACTTGCCCACAGTAGGTACGTTTGCGTTCCGTTGACGTAAATTTGACAGAAAACCTTTAAGAAAACTTTCAAATTCACGCAAACGCATCCGCAACGTATCAACGTCCCATCTTTGCATATCAGTCCCATCTTTGCTTGATTTCCTATTCATATGGGACTGATATGCGTTTCACGGCAGTATACATACCTTCAATTTTTGTTGTATGGATCATGACGTTTTCTCAACTGTTCTCTGTTCATTCACTAACAATCGAGACTTATCAATTTGAAACAGCAAGGTAAGTTTGCGAGAGCGAGATAAAAGATAGAAAAAAATACATGGAGCAGCGATTCACCTTAAGACAAAGCGTTTCAAGCTGATTCACTTCAATTTAAAGCGTATTTAAATTGATTTAGTTTCTCTCATAAATTGAAATTGATTTCAACAAATAACATTTGTTGCAGTTAAGGTTGTAGTCTAGGGGCAAGACACTGAGCAATCCTGAGTAACTCTGAGCAAATATGAGCATCTCTGATTCTCTGGATTCATATCGTGATATTGGACATTCCTACCTTTGTGAAGCTTGGTTTTGACAGTGAAATTGCACAATAAAAACAAGAAAGTTTTGTCGTCAAAGTAACCGTTGTTGTTTTTGTCACCCACTAGTCGATAAATTATATTATTGGTTGTGAAAATGTGCAATACAAAGACTCGGATTGAACGTTTGGTAAGTATTTTTGGATGATGTGGGTATGGTGAACTTATTGAAAAAATATACCTTTACAGGATACGTTTTGGCAGAGAGTAGAAGGAGTGTTTGGTAATGTGCCAGTGCTCATAAAAAATGTTATTAATTTTCAAGACCTTGCTGCTACTAAAGCACTTGTAAATTTATATGAAGATGATAATTTTGAAAACGATGCGCTGATAAAGAACGCCGTTCCTTGTATCAGGCGGCTGATCACTTGCAATGGGAGAAAGAATAGTTTGGGAGCTATTCTGACGAACCCACGGAGTTCAGGTTCTCTGTGGGTGATGTCAGAATATTTCAAACGATTGTGATCTTAATTGTGATTTATCAATCAAAATTTGTGTAATTAAATTCACTGTTTTTATTATAAATCAAGGTCATTTTTTTTCTTGTCTGTGCCTAAACATAGGGCAGCCTAACGAATGCTGGTGTCTACTTATCGCAAAACTGGAGTTTTCAATATTTGCGGTTGGTAGAAACGGCTTGGTCACTTTTTGGAAGTGACTCTTTTGGCAGTCAATAAACCCCACATATTCCATCTGTTTTTTTGTCTTCCTACAGGATTGGTTGCCAAGGTTGCTACCATCGTCACCGACAAATTAGACAAATTGATGGAAGCTGATGCATTCTGAGCAAACGCGGCATTCCTACCGCGCTAAATCTTGGGGGGAGAAGATCATCATAGTGTGCAAATTTGATGAATCCTGAGTAACTTTGAAGAAAAAAGTTACTCACAAAAAAGCTGTCTTGCCCCTAGGTTGTAGTACACTGTTTGTCCAATAGCCAAATATTTGTCATAGGCAGATAGGCATCTGACAAACATCTATGATATCTGTCTGCTGTCTAGCTGCCTATGCCAAATATTTGGCTATTGGACAAACAGTGTACTACAAGCTTTAGACATCCACCCGAGGAGAGATTTGTTGGTTGATTCTACCAACGCTTATGGTTTGTTTCAAACAAATTTTAGTATGATTCAAAGTGCATTGCTGTTTGAAACAGCAAATGAAAACGGTTGAATCAACAAACATTTCCGTTTACATTCACCTACATTTCTACTGTAGGTTATTTATTTAAATAAAATACTAATTAGAACATTAGATAAGTGCACATTTACAATAGACTTCCCGCATAATCACAAACCATTCCTGGACCCTTTCCCTTGTTGTCAACGACCGTTTCCGTTATTCTTACGACATTTACTCTTATAGTTGACAACTATAAACTAACAATCTCGTATATAGTTTTAACAATATGTCAGATGGTACAAGGCCAAATAACAATATGCTGAATAGGCGGTTAAGTTAGGTTACCATAAAAAAATGGCAATTTTCACGAACAAAATTTTTGCTGTACTCTATGTTAAATAGTTGATATATAATCCAGACCGAGTGCAGACAATATAAAACTTTTCAATGACAATATGGCATACATTAACAATATGTTTTAATGTAGAGGTTGTATGGTGAAAATGAGAATCAACTACTCGATAACAATAACATGAAATGTGATAATATAGCTTACATTCGAAATATAGTTTTGACTATATAGCAAATTGTTTTTCATTA
Organism: Aedes japonicus; assembly: GCA_034211315.2. Taxonomy (NCBI): domain Eukaryota; kingdom Metazoa; phylum Arthropoda; class Insecta; order Diptera; family Culicidae; genus Aedes; species Aedes japonicus. Next base: position 47,505 of record JASCZW010004350.1, read on the forward strand.
TGCGGGTTCTCTTTGAGAGAAATCTACAAATGTTAATGCCAGCTTTTCTACTATTTTCAGGGTTGTTTTTAAATTAAAATATTAAATTTTTACCTATTGTTTAGTGATAGCGTCAGAGCATGCAGCACCCAAGTAACCATGAGGCTGTAATAGCATGCATATATAAGGCATATGTATTACGTCTAGTGCATCATTGAAGTTGGATTAAAGCTGAAAAGGGCCCCACTAAGATCGAACTAATGCTATATCTTTTGTAATGCCATAAGACATTGCTAAAGTAGAATTATTGAATTGGTAATGCTTCACTACATTCTTAAGCTAATCTAACGCTTCATTACTTGACAACTGTTGAATTGATGCGATCCCGCATTACCGATGTTGATTTTGGGTTGAATAAGTGCAATAATATAATGCTTGTGGTTACTTGTGGGCAGGACCGGATGATGGAATATAAAATAAACCAATAAAAAAGTCTGTTTCAAACTCAATTTTTAATTGTTTTTTCTCCTAACAAAATATCAGTTTGATTTTACCGCCGCTCTGGTTGAATCAATCTAAAATTTTAATTTGTTTCCTTGGGTCAACGCAACCTGTGTTTGGGTAATAATAAATCCCTCTCAAGGTGTAAACAACAAAAATATTAGCTTAGAACAACCATAATTTGTGTTGTTTTGTTGTAATATCTTTAGGTAGAAACAACCAACCTACCTGTTTGTTTCAAAACGAAATAGTTGGTTTGAAACAACAAAAGGGGCTTTTAAAACAACCAGTTTTTTATTTTGGATGTCAACCAACAAGTTTGTTGTTTCAAACGGGACTGTTTTTTCTCCGTGAAGCTCACAATACTCAAATTTACTGACAAGATTTAAGCGTGGATCTGGCAACTCTGATCTTTAGACCAGGATTTTATTTTAGCTTTGTTCACGCAAATATCGGCCAAACCTACTGATGAAAAGTGACGTTTCAAGAACACCACGACTGAAAAAGCTTCACAGTTTTATTCCCACCGAGTTGAATCGAAATCCCAAAAGAACAGAAAACTCATAATAATAATTCAGCCTGGTTGATGTTCATAGAGAAGTAATAAAGTTAATGTTAACTATCATTTGTTCAACTGATACCTAACAACACTTCGGCATTACAGTGATGGGTGATCGCCAGCTTGAATAGTGCTTGCTCCCTGAATCTTCAAACCAATCGCGGAACCAAATCGATTGGTTTGTTTGGTAAAAAAAAAACAAATTGACCACAAGGTCATCAACCAAATTGATTCGTAAGGCAAATTCATCCCGGATGTTCTGACAGAGCTAGATGACAAAGTACGACTACAGTAAACTTAACCAACGGGACCTAGAAGCAAATTCTTCGGTCTCATCCACCAGCGGCGGCGTCAGTAGCAAAGGGTCAGCTTTGATCGATACAGGAATGTATCTACGAGACTGGCGCCAGGCTCTAAGGGCTCCTCCCTCTTACAGAATTGGCAATCGCACCATTCGTTTGCAGGTTCACATAATATGGCCCCTGGCCGTGTTCGGAGCCCTAGTGCTGTTTCTGGTGTACGTTATCAGTAGTTCAGCGATGATGAGCGGGCCTAATATCAACACCCTGGATAAAAGCTCAGTCATTCTCTACAATAACACCTATCCCTTAACCAGTCCGATCATAAGCAACGGAATCTATTCATTCCGGATAGGAATCATTGCGGATTTGGACACAAACTCGCGGGTGGCTGGGAAAGATTCGTGGAACAGTTACTTTATGAAGGGGTACCTGAGCTATATCCCTGCCAAAGGCACTGTCGCCATCTCATGGGACGAAAAGGGGCCAAAGGAAATCAAATCAAGTTTTTCATTAAAAGGTAAGTCGTTCAAGGCATTGCGGGAAGTGTTGTAATTAGGTTAATGTCTTCCGATCAGGTCGAGGGATGGAGTTATCTGAGCTAGTGGTTTTCAACGGAAAATTGCTCACTTTTGACGATCGTACCGGTCTGGTGTACGTTATAGAAAAGGACAATGTCTATCCATGGCTGCTATTGATGGATGGTGATGGAAAAGCAAGCAAAGGCTTCAAATCCGAATGGGCTACTGTGAAAGATCAGGTCCTGTATGTGGGTTCGATGGGAAAAGAATGGACCACGGCTAGTGGGGATTTCGAAAACAACAATCCGATGTTCGTGAAAGCAATAACTGTGCATGGTGAGGTAAGTAGAATGTGATTTCGTGTTACGTGTTGGATTTTTTTTGCAAACCCTTATATCGCAGATTTATCATCTCAACTGGGCAAACAATTTTAAGGCGCTCCGAAGTTCCATAGGCATCGAGTGGCCCGGATACATGATACACGAGTCCGGTGTGTGGTCGAGCGAGGCCAGAAAGTGGTTCTTCTTACCCAGGCGGTGCTCCAAGGATCGCTATAATGAAACTCGGGACGAGCACATGGGGTGTAACTATCTGATCACAGCAGATGAATCGTTTCATTCGATAAAACCAATCGAACTTAAACGAAAGAACGTTCCAACAACGCACGGGTTTTCCAGCTTCAAGTTTCTGCCTACTTCGGGAGATCAGATCATCATTGCACTGTCAACGGAGGAATTGAACGGGAAAACTTCTAGCTTTATCAGTGCATTCAACATCAATGGAGAAATGCTGATGCAGGAAACGAGGATTCCAACCGAATACAAGTTCGAAGGGTTTGAGTTTATCTAGGGGTGTGTCCTGTAACTAGTTGCACCAGCTATATATGCAAATTATCCAAAGTCGGACTGAATAGATAAAACTTTGTACATAGGTAGAAACGTATGCGAATTAATATGTGTGTTTGTTGGAACAGCACGAAAGTATTACCTACACAGCTAGTTTAATTCCCACGGCATGAACGATGAATTGTCGCCGAAAAATCTTATCTTGTATCAACGTTATCCTCTATCATTCTCTCAGTTTAAAAGCAATAGTTTTGTTTCTTTTTTCTCTCTTTGTAAATGGTTTTCAAGTGAAAAGAATTTTTATTAAATTCTTCTGCAATGTGATATTTGTTATTTATCGGAAATATTTCAATCAAATGGAAAAAGATGTTGTAGAGATGAAAAAAGGGCCGTTTTCACTTTGGAAAGAAATGTTCATGAACCTGGTTGAAAGTAACTCCGTCATGAGATGAGCATAAGTATTATTTTCTGCCAATATTCCACGGGGGTTCTTGTTTATGATCTGGACGTTTTATGATTGGGTCTATTATGCGAGTCCAATCGCCCGCAACGTGTTGCTCTCACTTGACGAGTCGAAATCGAGTGAATCGACTCTCGATTGATTTGCACGGAGAGTCGATTCGACTCGTCAAGAAGATCTGGAAAAGGTTTCCTGCCACCACCATCAGCTCAAGATGGATTTCCGGTTGAGGACGGACTACCGCCAAACGGTCCTGCTCAAGCTATCGGTTTCGGCGGCCAAAGAAAATTGCGGAGCGTGGGCGTTCGGAATGCGGATGGTAATGATGAAGGAGGGAACCTGGCGAGCTGTGAATTCCCCAGACGATGTACAGATCAGCGAGGATTTTTCGGACCGTGCCTTGGCGGCAATTTGCCTCAGTATCGAGAGGTATAATTACAGTTTAGTCCAAAATGCCGGAACAGCCAAAGAAGCTTGGCACAGCTTTCGACCGCCTTCCAGGACAGCGGGAAGTATCGGAAGATTAGCCTGCTGCGGAAGCTGATGCGGTTGGAGCTCGAAGACTGTTCTTCCGTGGAGAAGTATGTGGATGAAGTTTTGACCACAAGCCAGAAGCTGCAGGTTTCCCCCTCAACGACGAATGGATGTCGCTGATTCTCATGATGGGGCTGCCGAACCGATACGAGCCGATGGTTATGGGAAAGGACGCATCTGGTATCAAGTGGACGGCAGACTGGGTGAAGTCGAAGATTATCCAGCACGTGACGATCGAGTCCGGCACCAGAGCTGGCGGTTCCAGCGGGGCACTAGCGACTGGTCCGAAGCAAAATAACAGGAAGAAGTACAAGTTGGTTATGAGATGCTTTAAGTGCGAGAAGCTTGGGCACTACGCGTCGGAGTGTCCACAGAAGTCGACGACCAAGAACGAGAAGAATTACCGGAGCATGAAAAAGAAGGCACTCTTGGCGTGTAAGAAGCGGAACTCTCTGGACGAGAGGATATTGGACTCTGGAGCTGGAGATCATATGTGCAGAGACGAGGACCAGGACGAGGACGTGTTTCGCAGCACGAGAGCTTGGATAGCACTGCGCTCCCGTCACTCTCGAAGGAAGTAGCTGTTGGAATGCAACGCACAACTGGGCACAGTGAGTGGGAGCGCCCTGTCCAAGGCAAGTTGAATTTTTCTTCACCATCTCTCACCGGAATACATTCCATAGGTATCGAAGGACCCTGATACGCTACAGGAAGCGCTAAGCCGGGATAACCGGGACCGATGGGTTGAAACAATGGAGGCAGAATTCAATGCGTTGAGTGCAAACGAGACGTGGTGTCTGGTGTATCTTCCGAAGGGACGAAAGCTCTGAAGAACAAGTGTGTCTTCAAGGTCAAAACCAATCCGGACGGCACCATCGAACGTTACAAGGCAAGACATGTGATAAATGGATTTTCGCAAGTGAAACGAGTCCTACAGCGAAACGTATTCTCCCGTTGTCCGCTACGCCACCATTTGACACCTCCTTGCGGTGGCCGCGCAGTTGAATCTCATCGTGTACCAGATGGACGCTGTAACGGCGTTCTTGCAAGGCGATCTGGACGGTGAGGAGATATACATGGAGCAGCCGGAGGGATTCCGGAACGAAGCCGCACCCAGGAAGGTCTGCCGACTGAAGAAGGCCCTTTACGGCCTCAAGCAGGCCAGCAGAGTATGGAATATCAAGTTGGACCAAAAGCTAAAGCGGATGGGGCTGAAGCGCCCGAGGTACGACATGTGCGTTACTACAAGATGGAAAGTGGCAAGATCATCATCGTGACAGTCTACGTCGACGACTTTCTGTTGTTCTCCAACGATCAAGGGTTGGTCGACGATGTGAAGCAGCAGTTGTGTGACGAATTCCGGATGAAGGACCTAGGCCAAGCCAAGCACATTCTAGGACTGCGAGTCTCCAGAACCAACGCTATTTCCATTGACCAGGAGCGGTACATCGAGGAACTGCTCGACAAATTCAATATGACGGACTGCAATCCGGTATCGACCCCGCTGGACGCGAGCCAGTGACTGTTGAAGACAATGAGCCCACGAAATGAGGGGGAACGTGAAAGGATGAAGGAAGTTCTATTTCGCGAGCTGATTGGAGGTCTTCATGGTGACACGTAGCACATCAGTCACGCGGTAAGCATGGTGAGTTCATTTTGCAGCGATCCGGGCATTCCACATTAGACAGCGGCCAAGAGGATTTTGCGATACCTCAAAGGGACCAAGCAGTGCACGCTGACGTACAGGAGAGATGCGAATCCGGCATTTTCTGGAGACAGCGATGCCGAATGAGGGAAAAGGATTCGGAGACGAGGAGATCTGTCAGCGGCTACGTATTTCTGCAGTTTGCCGGAGCGGTTGCTTTTGCTCTATCGACCATGGAAGTGAATACATGGCACTTTCAAAGGTCACCCAAGAGGGCGTCTGGAGGCGAGGATTCATCCGTGTGCTGTGCGGCATCAACGAGTCCCTGGTCCTTAAGTGCGACAACAAGAGTTCAATCTGCCTGGCTGAGAAGGAGATGGGCTACTCGGCGCGAATGAAGCATATTGACGTACGGCACCACTTCGTTCGAGAGCAAGTAGAGGTGAAGTCGATCAAGCTGGGACACGTGGCTTCCAATCTTCAGGCAGCAGATATCCTGACCAAGGCGTTACCTGGACCCAAGGTGCAAGAAGACAGGAAATTATTAGGTGTTATACAAATACTCACTTAAGGGAGGATGTTAACATAGTAGGCATTGAATTTGTATCCCCTCAATAAATCATTCTTTGTTAGTCACTACACCTGGTCAGATGCTTTTTCATTCTATCTTATTAATCTCACGGAAAACAAAAATTAAACCCGTTATAATAGCTGTTAAAAACGCGGCACATGCACAGGCTCGTGTTTGCCGTAGCTGGTCATTGTAAATGGAGGTTTCGTCGTCGAGTGTTGATGTTCGAAAGACTAAGTAAAGTGGAACAATCGATGTTTCGCTGAAGTAGGTCACCAACGAAACACGTTTTGGTCACCATACGCCTCCCTTCCAACAATTCCAGGTCAATGAACTTACACCGAATTTCATAACTTGGCAATCTGCGAAGGTCTTGCCATCGCAAAGCAAAGCGTATAAACGGCTTCGATCCTCTTGACTGCATTTGGTTAGAAAGGGAACCAAATGACAGCACAGTACTCCAAAAAAGAACGAGTCAAAGAGCAGTATAGTGCCTTCCGACAATAAACGTGTTTGAAGTTTTTTGGGAAGCGAAAGATGAATCCTAGCTGCGGGTGGGTGTTGGCCAAATTGGGATTTTTAAGATGTAATCCTAAACAGGTTATAGAGTATTTTTCATACATCTAATAACCTAACGTCCGTGCAATATTTTCTATTGTGATGTGTCCAACTCAATGGGTTAATTGAATTGTAGGTGAGTTTGAAAGAAGGGGAACTTGGAGTTGAGCACACGTACCCACTGGTTGGCACTAAATTTTGTCCAACGGGCTTTTGCACATTTGTTCGAGGATTTGTTAAGCGACACAAATTTCCAAATTTAATATGCGGATGCCGTGCTGCATCGGTGTCCGGACTTTTTGTTCATGAATCTGGATACTCTTAAAATCACAAACTATGAGCTTGTAAATTTATCATATTAGCATATTAACGATAAATCTGAGAGGGTTGAATCATCGATTTCTTTTAAAAAATTTCCAAGTAACATTCCGCCCATTTGCATGTAAGGTGGTGATTTGGTGATTTGGTGATTTGGAATCGGTGGATTATGAATTTCTTAGCTCTTCAAACATTAGGGCGACTCTACTTATATCTTTGTTCTTAATTTTGTTTCTTTTCAGGCAACCAATAATTTATTTCTTTCAGATATCCAATATCCTGTTTTTGTTTTTCGTTATTCTTGTCTCTTTTCAGTCACAGCGTATCGTTAACCAAAACGACCCCTGCTGCTAACCTTCTCCCAACTATCCAACAGCCCAGTGTTTCCTCGTGAAAGTGCAGAGGAATTCTCGGCATCCTTCAAAGCGAGTATCACGTCAACTCGTTCCTTACTCTACTTGACCAACATTCGGACACGGCCGGCACCGGTATTGCTTTATAATGGGTCATCAGTTTTTACACATTGAGGATGTGTGTTAGACCCGGGCTTCAAATGGTGAGTTGACTTCATTCCAAAACGGTAGAAAACCTCTGACGAAGTGCGTTCCGCGTTAGATGTAAATCGAAAATGGACGCCACCCTTTTGAAGGTTCGCCGTGAAGAGCGCTATTCAACCCATAGTTGGTGCGCCGAAAAAGAAGCCTGAGCATGGAGTTGTGACGCATTGGCCTTGGTTGGACGTTGATGCTAATTGGTTGAAGGATCCTTCCGCAGTCGATGCTTCCTTGTAGCACATCTGCAACAGTTAAAGCTCTATATACATCTCTACGGACCCGCAGAGGCTCCATATCGACCAACTGACACCGATTTTCGTAGCTAGGAAGACGAAAAGGGTCGCTCCAAGGAAGTCTACGAAATGCGAACCGAAGAAAACGGCGATGAATAGATTCGATTCGTTCGACGCCATTATCATAGCATGGACTCCAGACCGCTGAACAGTACTCCAGTGTCGAACGATTTTAGGCAGTGAATGTCGCTGAAGTTCTTCGCAACCTTGAATATAAAACCGAGTGTCATTGAAGCTTTGTCAACAACATACGATAAATGTTGCGTGTGTCAGTTTCGCATCCAGCTGAACACCTAGGTCTTTAACGCACTGCGTTCGTTCGATAGTCGTCCCGAGAAGATGGTAGTTGAACAGAATTGGTTGTTTCATCGGTGTTGAATTAGAGCTTGTTCAAACAAATTTGGAGAATCTATTCAGCTATTCTAGAAGAAACAGCTGAATAGCTTCTTCAAATTTGCTTGAACAAGCTCTAATTCAACACCGATGTTTGTTGGGATGGCCATTGGCGGTTAAACAGATTCGCATAAAGATTTTCAGGTCATCAGCAAACGACAGGCAGGGCCCTCCGATAACATAGTGTACGTCGTTGAAGTTAAAAGAAATATCAACGGTCCCAGATAGCTACCCTGCGGTATCCCGGACGTGGCGCAGAAACTCCTTGAACGAAAGTCACCCAAGGCAACTGTCAATTGACGCCCTGTGAGATATGATCGAAACCATCTTAAAAGATTACCACCAACTCCTAGTCTGTCAAGTTTAGCGATCGCGATATCATGATTCAACTTGTCGAAAGCGGCCGTTAAATCTGTGTAGATCACGTCCGTTTGGCATCGAGCGATCATACCATCAGTGATGGACGACGTAAGGCACAATAGGTTTGTAGTTGTGGAACGCCCTGGTGAAAATCCGTGCTGGTCGTCACTTAACAACTGCTTACAATATGTAAAAAGTGAGTTCTTAACGACCAGTTCAAAAAGCTTCGATACAGCGCCTAACGATGTGCTTCCTCGGTAGTTGTTCACGTCCCGCTTGCTTCCTTTTTTATATACCGCAAACATGTCCGCCATTTTCCAGCAATAAGGAAATGTACCGCTAGAGAGGAACATCTGGAATATCTGATGAAGTGGATACAGAAGACAAGCCATGTTCTGTTTCAGAAAAACCGACGGAACCCCATCGGTTCCGGGCTTAAGTGATGTTTTAAGGTGTAATGCCGCGTTCGAGATTGATTCTGAATCCACATCAACTAGGCTGAGTGTTTGATTTGCCAAGGGAACATTGCCGGCGGCAACGTGAACAGAATGACTAGTTGATCTTTCGTCTCCATAAACACTAGCAAATTTGACCGAGAACAGATCGCAAATTTCCTGTTGAGTGCCAGTAGTTTCGCCATTATAGAACATGGATGAAGGTAAGCCTACTTCCTTACGTTGTTGATTAACATAGCTCCAAAAAGATTTCGGATGAGATTTGAGACGCCGTTGAACCCCACTCAGATAACGTTGAAAATGCGCACGACTGATCCGTTTATACTTGTAGTTGAGCCTATAGTGGCGTTTAAGCGACATGGTGCGGTGTTTCGTGAATCTTTTAAGAGCCGCCTTTTTAATCCGTTTTATGCGAGCGAAGAGCGTTCGTCATCCAAAGGACCCGAGAGTCAGTATGAACAATCTTTTTTGGGACGTGTCTGTCAATGACATAAGTCAAGACGTGGGAAAAAGTTTGAGCAGCGATGTTAACGTCGGTCGAATCAAGAATACTCTGCTAATCCAAACTAGATACATAAAACATTACCAATACTGCGATAGTCGGCTCTTCGGAAGTCATATGACACGGCAGCAGGAGTGTCGACGAAGTCTCGAGCTACAACGTCCTCGACAGACTATTAGAGAAGGATGGTGAGGGACATCCTTAACTAGAGGCAGAGAGAGAGATGACGGGAGCAATATCTCGGCCACTCACGAAGCAGAGATCTAGAGAGCGATTACTCTCATTCACCACGTTATTAACTTGCGATAGATTTGCGGTACTGTAGCTGTCCAGAAGCTGAATAGCCCGTGCGTGGAAAGTGTGAGTTGGAGCCCGCTAGGTAGAAGTCTCCCAAAATAATCATTTCATCATGGAGGGCAACCGTATTCCAAATAGCAGAAACAGATTGGCAGTACGCATCAATTAGATCTAAATCTCGAGTTATATCCGGAGGAATGTACACCGCACAAAGGAATAGATTACGGTCATATGATCACAAAAGACTGCCAGCTGAAACATGGTGACGCTGTTTGGCGTAGCCTGGGCAATGTTGTCATTTTGACAATAGCGAAGTGAGGGGTTGCGACCTGTAAGTCATATCATAATTTTCCATTCGCATATCTTTCAGGTCTTTCAGGTCATCATTGTAAAAATGTTAACAATTAAAATTCATTTTTTTTCTCATTGCTGTACATTGTATAAGTTTTCTGGTTCATAATGGATGCGCAAGTTTGTATACAATTGCAACAAAACCGCAGTCGGCACATATGTAATTTTTAGTTCATATAATAATATCCCTTCACTATTTATATTATCTTATATGACATTATTCATTACCATTACCATTCATCTTTATCATCATCATTACCATTTTTATCATTAATTGTGTTTTCGTGATTTATACATTAATATTAAAATAATTTTATAATTTTTATCTAAAGTATAGGGTATGTGTCCCTTGACTCAGCCTATTATGCAACCATCGATTACATTTTTGATTATAACTCTTAAAGTTTTCAAGCTGAAGGTGAGATTCAACAAGTTCTACACTTGCTAAGATATGTTTGATAAGACATTTGGTAGTTTGTATCACGAAAAGTTACACAACTCTTTTAATAAAGTCAGAAACTTTCAAGGGATATGAATTTAATGTCGGTCTACAAGCACCAAATTGGGTCTATTCATGGATGCAAATTCGTCCCATTCAATGGATTTATTACTAAATGCAGTCTTTGTACGGTTTTTTTTTTCTCATTATATGAATTAAGGCATTGTCAGCTGTATTCGCTTTACTTAACACAAAATTTCACAAAACAAACTAAAGTAAAACTGTTTTGAAACACATAAGTGATGTTCATATATGATTAACTAGCCATTCAAAAATGAAAACATTATAATTCACTATACAACGGCTTGGTTCCTTCGGTTTGTGTTTAGATGAGCCACTTGAATTCAACACATGCAAACACATGCATTTCCACTTGAAATTTTACCAATAACAACCTTTTTACTACGTTATTGATACAACAGGCCATAGTTGGGAACATACAAAAAAATATGTCCCTAACATTGGGTCTATGATTTTCTTGTAAAATCATTGTTATTTTAGCAATGTGAACTGTAAGTTTGTAACGTGTTACTATTTTCTGTACATCCAGGCGGCATTACTTGCTATATCGATTTAATTAAACCAAATTTAGATCACTTGAAGATCGTGTAGTTCATCTGTTCAGCTTAACCAGTGAAATCATGATGCCCCAAAATTTCAAGAAATCGAAAATTAAGTGGAAGTGTAAAACTATAAGTTGATTAATATTTTCTCAATTGCTTCGGATTACATCGGTCAATCTAATAGCAACATGATTTTGTTGATTATTGCTGAATTAATTACTTATTTGGTACATAGGCCGAATGAAGGAGCTAGGCTAACATTACATCCCCTTACCCTATATAACTTTAAATTGTTGTGTCAATTTATTATTTTGTTCCTTTCTTCTCCTCTTATGATTTAGAAGTATCTAGTGCCTTGAATACAAGAAGCTGCAACGGAATCTGTGGTAGGCTTATGCACTTATTACTGAATGTATTTTTATTTCCGGTTTGCTAATGGACATTTTACTAAATCCATTTGCCAAGTGCCTGATTTTACAGTTCAGTGTTTGTCATCACTGTGTCATAACTCACAATGTCATTATATTTGATTATTTTGCTTCATAGATTATTTACACCTTACTTATTGTTTTATTATGTCCATTCGTCTTTAATTCCCTATCAATTCCCTGTGTCAAGAACAACTCCTAACCCAGGAGCAATAAATATTAGGTCAGCAAAAATAAAAGTGGATTGCTGTTATAAATCCAACATCAATCAGCAAATAGTGACCATGACAACTGTTGACCAATTATTCAATCTTGATGTTGCCTATCGATCCGTCCAACTTCTTTTTGACGCTTCATACAATAGCATGATTAGGATAATCAGTGGTTATTAAAGCTAGATCAAGTCTAATAGCGAGGAGAGCCCATTGCTGTTGGATTTAGTTTCCTTGCTACAACAGGTGGTAGTACATATCATATCATACATCATTGAGGATGTGTGTTAGTCCCAAACATCATCTGTTGGTTCTTTGTGTAAATACAGCTGATCTGGCAATAACGGAGTAGCATCCGTGGGTGGTCTATCATGCTCATGCTCAAGCTAAGGCGAAAGCTGAATCCTAGCTGCGATGAGGATTCGTTGATTGTTCGTTATTTGTTTCGTTGGTAGATCTCAAATTTACTTCTTTATTAGCCGTTAATGCTACGGACGTTAATATATCCTTAAGCTCGGTTAAGTGAATTAATTGTGGTAGTGCCCAAACACTCACAAAAAGTATGTGGTGAATCCATTGAAGAGGTGGAGCTAACGGCCTTGCACTCCATTGTGGAAAGATGTATGAATTCCAGGAAACTGGAACTAGCCCATCAGAAGACCGAGGTCACGGTTTTTAACAATCGAAAATCGGAGCAACATGCGACGATCAATGCAGGTAACTGCACAATAGAATCGAAGAGGTTCTTGAGGTATCTTGGGGTTTAATAATACGATCGACGATAAGCTGTCCTTTGTCAGTCACGTCGATTACACCTGCAAGAAAGCCTCTATGGCTATATAGACCTTATCCCGCATGATGTCGAATAGCTCGGCGGTGCAAAGGAGTAAGCGTAAATTCCTGGCCAGTGTGGCCCTGTCCATAGTTAGGTACGGCGGGCCTGCATGGATCACCGCCTTGAGTACCAAGAGCTACGTAGCTACACACTTAGATTTTTTTACAGAAATCTGTAAAGTTTTACCAAATTCTCAACAGCGCAACGTTCGGTAATCCGATTTTACGGATTTCGGTAAAATTTTACCGAAATCCGGTAAGTTTTTTACAGATATCTTTAAAATTTTACCGAAATCCGTAAAATCAGATTACCGAACGTTCAGCTGTTGAGAATGCGGTAAAACTTTAAAGATTTCTGTAAAATAATCTGAGTGTGTAGAGAGTACGCACAGGCTTATGTGCCTAAGAGTGGTTAGTGCATACCGAACGGTATCACGTGACGCGGTCTGCGTCCTTGCGGGGATGATGCCAATAGGCATGTTCATAAAAGAGGACGTAGAGTGCTTCGAACAACGTGGATCAAGAGGAATTCGTAAGACCACTAGAGCCGTATACATGGTTAAGTGGCAAAGGGAAATGGAACAACTCCACCAAAGGTCGGTGGCCCACCGACTAATCCAGGAATTAACCGGGTGGGGCGATAGGCAACACGGTGAAGTGAACTTCCACTTAACGCAGATATTGTCTGGCCACGGCTGTTTTAGACAATACCTGCACAAATATGAGCATGCACAGTCCTCCGCATGCAGCGAATGCACGGGAGTTGAGGAAACCGCGTTGGCGGTCACGACACGACTGTTTATAATTTGGTCTAGAGGATGTATCAAGACCGGGACATCTAGGACGTGGTATGCATAGCAGCCTCCCAGATTGTCCTAGACCTCCAACAACAATGGAGAAACGACCAACGGCAGGTCGCAGGGACCAGGAGCTAACTACTGCAGCCCTAAGATGTTAGACATAATGTTTGCATTAAAAAAAATGGACAACAATTGCCGGTTTTTCATGGGTTTACCTTCACCCGCACTGATGAAACTACCCGTGCAGCATCAATCATAGTAACCCATGAGTCAGTAGATAAAATTTGACAGCTCTATAAGCCGAACTCTAACCGTGATGGCAAAAACAGTGAAGCAACTCCGTTCACCGCGTCGAAAAGACATCGTGCGGCACTTTAGACGCCCGTTCCGGCATCTAAAGAGTAAGCCCGGTTCGGGACGGTCGACTACCCTGAGCGACAAGAAGCTCCGATGGATGCTCAAAAGGAAGACCGATGGAAAAGTAGCTACATCGCTTGGCCGGGAGGTCGATTCAACCGGTCAAACAGTGAAAAAGTACCTGGCGAACAAAAACATACATGTCAGGACGTGGAAGTCGTGTCCACTGGTTTTGGAGCTGCAGGCAATTATGCAGCGGCAGCGGCTGAATAAGATGGTCAACTCGATTTTCCCGGCGAATCGCGGCGAGGTGGAGGTGATGGACGACGAGACCTATCTCACCCTGGATGTCAACGACAGACAGGGCACTTCGTATTTAACTTCCCCTCGAAGGAAGTGAGCTCCGATGTGAAGTTTATTTTACACACCAAGTTCCCCAAGAAGGAGCTGCTGTGGCTTACAATCAGCGAGAAGGGGATGTCAAAGCCGCTCTTCTTTCGCTCCGGACTGTCCGTGAACGGGGAAATTTCTTGTACGAAATGCCTGCCGGAAGTTGCGTCGTTCATAAAGAAATACCATAAGGGTGAAGACGCGGTATTCTGGACGGATCTGGCGTCGGCCCACTACTCGAAGCGATCGTTGGAGGAGATGGAGCGGCTGAATATCGATATGTTACCCAAGTCGGCGAACCCGCCCGACGTCCCACAGCTGCGTCCCATCGAGAAGCGTAAGATCTACTACAACAATTTTGTCGCAAAAACTGAGGAGGATTTGACGAAGAAAGAACTCAATTTTGCCAGTTTGTGTTCGGAATAGAAGTTCAAAACTTATTGGACCATTCTAACTTCCACCCACGAGACAGGATTCCCCCCACAACCTGCATGAACGCGAGAATATCCAAAGCAAAACATTAGAACCCAGAGGAGAGCGCTTGGCACAGAGGCAAGAGAATCTTTTTCGTCATAATATTATGTTGTTGGGGCTGTTGGGGATCGAAGTTAAAGTTGAGAGCGAGAGAAAACTCTCGGTTGATGCACTGCACGTTACGCTGCTTCCTTCCTGGTATTTATATTCCATGTCCGGCTGATCCTGACTTTCATTCGTAGTTGAATCGTCCTTCCGAACGCTGATTTTTTTTTTCGGTGTGTGGCCTCTGGCGAACTGGGCCCCTCTGTGCTGGTGGTTGAGGTGGTTGTTGCCTGCAGTGCCCTGAAAAGCCAATGGCTTCAAGGAAAATGTGTTTGGTTTGGTCTCTCAGCGAAAGCGGTTTTAGCTTTGTTGTTTGTTAAACATGGGTGTTTTTCTCTGGGTGGAGAGCCAATATAATTAATTGGATGTATGAATTTCGGGAAACTACTCGACGGCGGAACCGGAAGGTGCAAAAATCATTTAACAGTTTCGTGGTTTATTTTTAGTGCAGCAAGTGTTATCGAAGGACAACAGTGACTTTAATGTGGTAATTTGAGTGGAAAACTGTGTCCGGGGCCATCATCACATGATTGGTGCGGTGTGTGTTCCTGAAATCGCCTCATCTGTGCGTGGAGCCAGGAAGACTGTGTGCTGGTGGGTTGGCTTTTGATGTTTGCATAAATTTTGGAACCAACTGTGTGCGTGTTTCATGGTTGGCACGGAACGATGAAAGTTAAGTTTTGGCTTTTGAACAGGAGACTGGGTGAAGGCCAACATCGCTGAAAAGTTTTTCACTAGCTTTATACTTCAATTATGTGCTCAGTCAGGCGACGGAGAAATATAATAAAGCCAGAAAAAGAGAATTCTTTTTGAAGGGTTTTACATTGTCGAAAGTGCTGTCTGTTGTAAAAGGTTAGTATTAACTTTTACTTTGTAGCAAAATCAGCGTGTTCAAAAATTGATGAGCGATTTAGGTTGTTGAAACTGAACACAAGTGGTTTCCTTAGTGCTCTTTAAAAATTGAAAACATATAGAACGGGCATTTGCATCTTGTATATTTCTTTACGAAATATAGATTATTTTTTATATTTGTCTGAGTGGTAATTTTATCTTGTAAATTTAAAGTGAGGATTGTTTCTCTTTGAAATTATCTTTAAATAACTACACAAAACAGAACTATGTTGAGTACTTCGTGATTTGGTGTACTTTAGAACAAGCACGTTCATTTTTCGATTTTCAGAAACGCTTAAAATAAATTACACCAAACCATAGTGGACGCATAGCTCCACAAGATTCCTATGCAAATTTCAGAGATTCAGTTTATAGAAGTAGGTGATTGTTTATTGCACCGCCCAAAATGCGATTTACTCAGGATATCATGTCATTGGTGTTGTTATCCCTGTTTTCGATGTGGAACTTAACCGACTGTCACACGACTAGCAAGACCTGTTCAGTTTAAAAAAAAGATAATTAAGTCTTACTATCTCCTACAACTGAACTGCCTAAAGCTGTGTGTTAGTGGCCCTAACAGCATTCTTGCTGTATGTTTTAAATCGGTTCAAATCGGCTATCAATCATTATTAATATGGTTTGCATTAATTTATCAATGAAAAACCACTTTGTGAGTGGCTCCAACAGCGTTACTGTTGAATTAAATCGGCTCAAAACGGATATTAGGCATAAAGGGTGTTCCGATCAAAATTTGGTCAAACAGTAATGTGTGTGAGTCCATCAAAGCTTTTATTAATAAGTCAAATTCTTTTTCTTTTTCAAGTTCAGTTTAGGGGTCATTCAAAAATGACGTCCACGCTTTAGGGGGGGGGGGGCAACAAATGTGTGACAATATGTGACAGGGGAGGGAGGGGGTTATAAAAATGTGACATCCAACAATTTTGCATTAGGTAATCTAAATTTATCAGCGTTAATACGAAAACAAAGGCGTCGAAAAGTTTGAGTGTACGGTTAATGAAAATACACACTTAGTTGTGTGAATGCAAAAAATTGTTTACTGTTGTCATGCATGTTCTTATCGTCAATGAGCACGAACCGCACGAGCTGTGCTTCATTTTGAAACTTCGTCGAAGTTTGGTTTTCTTGAAAATCCTATTGTGTTCGTGTTTGGTGGCGTTGAATTTCGATTTGATTCATACGCTGGTCGATGCATTTGGTCGTGCATACCTGCTGCGCAATTAATAAGCCAACCGTGGTGTGTGAATACTGTCGAAAACGAATCCTATTGTGAAGAACTTCTCAAATAAAAAATCAGCACTTCGAAAACGGAAGCTTCGAAACCGAAAGATACACTGAAGGTTTTTTTAAAGCTAGCAGACCTTCTGTTGCGAATGGAGATATTGTTGAAAATGTTCCAAAAATACCACCGGATGAAGGAACTCCAGCCTTTCAGTTCTTCACAAGCTTCTCTGGATTCGGATAAACAAGTTCCCTCTAATTTTGCATGCCCTAAATAGGATGCAATTTCCAAAGAATTGGAAATTATTAATTCCGAGATTTCCAGCCTGCTGATTAGAGAGCGAAATGACATGCTTTCGGCTGTACAGAAAAAGACGCTATCAGACCTGATCAACCGTAGCGTCTCAAGATGCGACCTGATAAAGGACGACCTCCGATGCAGAGTAACCAAGCATAGATGCTGAAGATCTTGGTTGTTGATCTGGGTCAGTATGGAGCGTCAGCTGGGCAGAGAGGTGACGTTAAGAATTTGGGGTAACATGAAAATCTTTTATAGCAACAACAGCATTGTTAAAAATAAATACGTACGCGAACAAACTTTTCAGTTTTCATATTCAATTTTTAAAGTAACAAAAATATCATAAATCGTGAAATCTTGATTTTATAGAATATGGGACAGTACAGTGCTTTAGAAGGGGGGGGGGGGGGGGGAGATTGTGGTCAGGAAGAACCAGCTACTTAAAAAAAGTGTATAATTAAGGATTCGAAATGTGCTTGAAATTTTCTTGGCAATAAAAATTATGATCTAGATTAAGTGTTGCACACAATTTCAACGTTGCGAAAAACCCGAAGTAACCAATAAAGGACTAAAAGTGGCATTATATCAGCATTATATCTGCATATGAAGCAGCACTTAAATGTCTTGAAGCTCTATATTCAGATATAATGCTAATATAATGCTAAGAAAGGCGAAATAACGTGCTTATATAGTGCAGAAGTGACAGCTCGTTAATAGCATTAGTAATGCTATATTAATGAACCTCAACATAACTGTCAGTTTTGATAGACCGTTTTTGGCACTGCTAATGCTATTATGCTGCATTTATCAACTGTCTATTTCCGATTTATTTTAAGAACTATTCCTTTTTTTGCTTCTTCTTATTGATGGTATTGGCAAAATAAAGGAGGATAATGCATGCAATAATGAGCTATATATAAACCACTTAGTGTAAAAAATATTATTAGCAATGAACGGGTTTATTCTCAATATACTGTAACAATTCTGCTTGGGACCGCTGCCTTTGCTGCCTGTGCCTGGCTATAAGCGGTTCCATAATTGTTTTAGCTTTCATCTCCGTACCTACAAACGAATTTGAATGCGTAGAACTGGCTAATGGAGATGTAGTTGTTTCTGGAACAAAATCATCAATATGTGTGTTAAGTTTACAAGTATCGTAGTTTCGATACAATTTAACTTTACGTCTATAAATTCCACTTTTCAAAGTTTTTTTTTTCCACTTATTCTCGTCGATACAGGTTTTTGTTGACTCCAAATTACTTTTCAATGCTTTTGTAAGCATGTTCTTAGTATTATTTGATAGCCTTATATTAGCACTAAATGCAGATATAAAGCATGTATGCTGTGAACATGATAAATAATTTTATGCATTATAACAGCCTTATATGCGCATATAATGCTGGCGATAATGCTAAGTTTTGGTTGGAGCTTGAATGCATTTGTGCTGCTAATATGAAGCTTGCATGCCTAACATATGCTAATATAGAACTTTTAAGCTACATTTATGCTGATTTAGTACTATTATCGAGCTAAAGCTTAATGCTTTTTGTTACTTGGGACGGTCGGGAACATTGAATAAAGCACCATCCTTTGCGAAAAAAAAACCAATCAATTTTTTATCAACCAGAAATTCTGATTTCAGGTCTGTAAGGAAATTTCAAAATAGGATATTCTCTCTTTTATGAGATATGAAAAAAATCATGAATTTTTTTACAATTTTTCTAACTGTGATTTAAAGAAACCAATTCGCGAACTGATTGTCTTAGGAAAACATTCTTGTGGTAGAAAATACTTTAAATTATCTCAGCAAGCTGAAAAATTATGCAATGGTAAATTTTTTACACAAAAGTTTCTAGGGCTCAGGAAAATCAAAAAATAACATCGTCTATACCAAAATTGCCCACAAAATGGATATATTGATTTCTTGAAACCCATGTCAAGGTGGGATCATTTCTTGATCTCCCGGTATGAGAATTTTAGTGGAATTTTGGAGACTGTTCAAGGTAAATCTCGAAAATCCTCGATATATTTCAAAAATAAAAAAACTCACCGCTTTCAAATTTGTATTGTTCTAAAAATCATTTTTTTTTAAATTTTATTTTATTGACGTATAAGGGTATGCGGCAGGTCACCAGTTTGAGAAGAAGAACTCAAACCTTACATAATACATCAGGGGATAATTGAATGGGCTACGCAACCTTTACGCAACGAAGAGTATCCATGAGTCATTTGCAAATATAATGTCATTTTACCTTGTGATTAATTGTCAACGATATCTTCCAAAATACCTGTTTTGCTTGATTTTTCCACAATTCAGAGCTTGATCTCTCGTTTCAAGATGAGATTTTGCTTCTTGTTTCGCGAGTTTGTCTTGAAATTTGTCTTGAGTTCTTCAGCAATACTTCTTTTTGATGACAAGGTAAATAATCCATTGTCGATGTGCACCTTAAAATCATGTTTGTGACAAAGTGTGACAGAGGGAGGAGGGAGGGGGTAAAAAACCTGAAATTTGATGGACGTCATTATTAAATCACCCCTAATACAGAATACAGGAGAAATATTCAGCTAAGCTTCCTTTTTACGGAACGCGAGTTGTCGGGTTTTTTGGTTAGCACCTGTCATACGATTTTGTACAGTCTTCTTGTCCGCTTTATTCGCCGCAGAACGCCAGTTTGCCTTGAACGTTTCTCGCTCACAACAGCTTTTTGAGTCTTTTTATGGTTCCGCTTGACGATGGCCCAATATTTTTCGAATGGACAGTTCTGGCGTGTTGGGAGAGTTCTTGTCTTCAAGCCCAAGGTACAGTTATTTATTCGCGAACTTTGACAGTTTCATGTGCTTGGAAATATCTGCCACCTCGTCCAGTTGCCGTATAAAATTCCTGTCCAGGAAGCTGTTTAAAGTCTGCCTTGCCGTAATCAAACTTCGTCAGCATCGTCGTGTACAACTTTCGCGATCGTGCTTTGGCCGACGTGTTTTGTTTATCGTCGAGATTCGGAGTCACCTCTTTCTAGTACGTCGACAGTCCAGCTCATTTTTGAGCTCTATCGAAGGTTTAAGGCGCTACTCCCAGCTTCTTTGTGACATTTCGGGCGAAGAGGTTGGGGTTTCACTCGAAACAGCGGGCAACTCTTTTTGTCGTCGCTGTGACCTCCGGCTTTCGATTCTCCGCTGATTCAGCTTCCCTGGCTGTCGACAAACGTTCACCGAACACTTTTAATACGTTGGTAATAGTTGATTTAGCCACATTCAACAATTCCGCCAACTTGGCGTGAGAGTAGTTTGGATTTTCGCCATGCACGTGCAAAATGTTGATGAGTTGCTTCTCTTCCTTCGACGACATTTTGATAAATGAAGCTAATTTGGCTTTCGTAATTTCTCCAGTCTTTTGTAGTTTAGCCCACGAAGTGTGTCATTTATGTGCTATGTGAGTCTTCCGTAGTTTAAGAATATTAAGAAGTTATTGTATTGTTACTTGTGCGTTAGAATGATGTAACTGAACTCCGTTTTGAAGCATTTCCCCATCCGTGCAAGGATCACGTCGTCCATAGAGACGCTGTTGACACTGCCTCAAATGGTGTTACATTTTCCAGTTTGGTTTCTTTTTCCCTCAGTCATGTTCATATCCACTGTTTTGTATGGTGTCGTTTCGTCTTTTTGTTATTTAGTTTGTCAGTGTATTTTCTTCAGTTTTTTGTAGTTTAGTTCGTCATTTATGTGCTGCGAAATTCATTATCTCGTCGAGATATTTGAATTCTACCGGTTTTGTTGATGTCTGTTGTTACAAGTTTCAGTAGTCCCAGTATAATTATTGTGTTGTACTAATGGGACTCACGAGAGAGAAGTTTCCTTTATCAGAGTTTGGTAGTTCGTTGCGTATCTTTATGTTATCTAATTAGTAAGTCGGTGTTGCGGTCAAGAGGGCATTTTGTAACTTCTTCAGTCGTTTATAAATTAGTTAATTTACATTTAGTTCTTATGTGATCTGAAATTCATCGATGCATACCTCGTCTTACCTTATTCGAGGCGAATCATTAAGCGTGGGACCGAGTTTGGGACCGGTGTGCTAGTACTCCCTGAGCCAACAAATACATTCATTTTCTTCTTGACTATCCATCAGCTGGTACCACCGTATACCAAGGCCAAGGCCGTTGTTGTCATCGGCGTAACTACTGGGGGTGCCTAGGGGGCCAGGACCCCTCCAAAATTCTGTAGGCCCCCCTTAGGATTTTTTCCTAATATATTTCTAACTTTAAATGAAACATTATTAATTTTTTGTACTTTGCTACCTTCAGAAATAGTTTGAATGAGTAACTTCAGAAGTATGAGTCTTTACTCCTTTGCATTCTCTTTTACACACACTCAACCCACTGTACCTTATAGGATGAAAAGTTGGTATATTTATCAAGAAAACCATAGTTAACGACAATTAGATACATGAGAATTCCGATATATCAACATTACATCCACTTCGCTCGAGAGTTTGCGTCTGTTAAAATGTGTTGAAATTGGAAATATCTTCCCAACATCATGGGATCCTAGTTGTGAACAGCAATTTTTGCTAGAACCAAAGATGTAAAGAGAAAGTATCGAGCTCGGCAGGTTATGAAATCTAATAGAAGTAGTTTGAAATTGAACGGAGGTCTTTTGTTATGCAGTATTTCGAAGCAAACGCACACACTTTTGCCACACATTCCCATGCGGGGTAGGTCACGGATCCGCCACCTTGACTGGCAAAAATGTATGCGCTTGATCATGCGCAACTACCGCCAAAGGCACAGAATGGTTCTAATGTGAAAATCTCTGTTTTTACACTCCCTTAAGACCACATGTGATGGAAATCAATTTCCAATTAGAGGTTTTAAAACCACAACTTCTCATTTTTACCAGTAGTGTTTTTTCTCATCGTTGTTAACTTAACAACCTCGGAGAGAATCCCAGTAAGGTGTCGTATGCTGATCCTCTTAACAGCATGTTTTGATGGAACACCCATCATTGAATAAATACATTACTAATTTGTTTTTTTTTATTGCGTTTACTTCGAAATACTGCTTAACAAAAGCTCTACGCCTTAGCTCTAAATAATTTTGAATTCTAATAATTCAATTCTATTTATATTAAAACCTCTATCTAAAATAATAGCGACAGTGAAATGTAGAGCCTGTTAAGTTTAAACATAAGATTTTATACACTTTTCTATGCACTTATTTTAATTTTATTATTCAAGGAGGTATTGCAATAATGAGTTTTGTTAAAAGGCGCATTTTAGAATTCACGATATCGTTTTCTCTTGTACGAACAATTTAGTAGGTATAGACTCCCCAGATTGATTAAAAGATTCGGAGGTAACGAATGTTCATAAGCAAAATATGGAGATAGAAGTTTATTCCTTAACGATAATATTTTCGAAAATGTAGTTTTAGAAGTTAGGTATACATATAATCAGGTAAATTCTTGAAATCATAACATTTGTTGGGGTTGACTTCACTACCACTAGTTGTTGATATAGACTACATAATGTCTGTATGTATGTCAAATTTTATTAAAATTCGCTTCGCTTTTATTACAAAAGATGTATCACATTTATTCTTAAGATTTCTTTAAAGGATTTGATTTTCAATCAAAAGGTTCTACTTTTGGCTGGAATAGTTCCTTGTATACAGTGGTCGCGAACATATTAAAAACATCTACAGTTTTTCATACAAAATTGTCATATTTGACATTCTCTATGTCAGCACTCATAAGATAGATTGACCTGAAATTTTGACTATAGCTATATAATAGAAGTTACCTGAATTTAAAACTGTTTTGAATTTATAAACTGTACTTCAAAGTCTTCAAAATGACATCCGATCAAGGGTGAGTCGCTTAGAACAGTGTGCCAGCAACGATGTTCTAAACACTAGACGAATTTGTTACATAACTGCGGAGCTTCGATTTTCAATCCAAAGCACACATGTGGCACATTGAGGCACACTTTTGACAGTTGAGCTTTAAAAATAAGAAACTAGCAACCTTGCCAATATGCGTTATTGGTTGACAGGTACAGCAACCAAATAAAAATTTAAACTGTCAACACAGCGGCACCTTCGGGACAATACGGGAACACCCATGCAACATTGCAACGCTTGTAGACACAGTAAAATAAAATAGCACAGCAGAAGCGTGTGCTGAGCGATCCACACCTTGAATCCGATCCACCATCTTAGAAAATTAAAAAAAAAAATTTTCTTTTACAAAATAGTTTATTTTATAAGAATGAACTATTTTGCCGAGGAATTTATTCTTGTAGAACTTTTCAATTTTAAATAATTTAAAAACTTAATTGTTGCCAAACCTTCTAACAAGGCAAATCTGATACCATTTTGAAGACTGTACTTGAAAATTTAAAAATTCATAACGGTGCATTTCTTATTTTCCCATACACTGTAGTTGTTCGCATTCTTTTGCCATATCTTCAAAAACGTTCAAAAATTTCCATGGAATTTCGATACCCTGGAATACTATCAATCAAAATCTTAAGTTAAACCTCAAACTACCCATGGATGTTTCTTTCGAACTGCCGTGAAGTTCTCAGTAGGTTTTTGATGCATTATTGTGTTTTTCATAGAATTCCACTTTAAAACAACCTTGGTTGATGAGTTGCGCACAGAACATTCATAAAATTATTTAATAAGAAACTTAAATCGAATTCCACTGAATGGTTGAAAAACATCCACATTGTGGAAACTGACAAAAGTCTCTGAATTTTTAAATTACTGTTTTTTTATTCAGTAATAGAGTCAGTTTAATTGGAGAAATAAAAATGCCAAGTTAAGACGTGATTGCATGTTAATTTTATGTAACAATTGAGTTACAGAATTCCGTTAAAATACGGTTAGCGGCTAGATAGCTAGTTAAAACTTATTGAATCTGTTTAATTCATTTAATTTGATATACTGCAAGTAAATCGTTAAATCATCTAATTAGTTAAAGCTTGAAACTACTCTTGAATTTGTTATTAGATATAGCTACTGAAATTACAATTTGAAATTAAAATCTAAAGGATTTGTGCGGAGAAAACAGAAAAATTGAGAGCCAATATTTATAAATATTATTGACAAAATATTATAAATATTCACAGATAAAAAGAAACATTGAATTTTCTACGTGTCTAATGCACATAAAGGGAATGCTAGATTTGGCAGAAAATAATGGGATATTTTATGTAAATTTATGCCAGATAACGCCTGAATCAAGCCTGTTGTATGAAAGATTGCAAACATTGTTGTATGGCGCATCAAAGACTACAACAAATTGCGTTGTTTACGCCTCCTTTGGCTTGGAATTAAACGATCGGAAATTTTTAATGACTCAATACTGTTCTTTGAAGTTTTTCAGATTTTTACTTGAAACATGACTCTATATAGATTCAGGACTATTCTCCGCCTCGGATGAGTTGAGACGCCTCAAGAGAATTGAGTAAGGTGACTACAGTAACCTCGTGTGAGTCCATTCACCATTTTATCCAGACGGAATAATATGAGGTATATATTCACCCCACTCGATTCTCTTAAGGCATCTCCACTCACCGAGGCGCAGAATAGACCTAATTATTCTATTAAACCTGCCTTGATTTATCAATTACCTGTCCTCATTAATCAAATAACCTGTCCTCAACAATCACGCTACTTTTGTCGCTCTTTTCAATATTCGTATAAACGAAAAAAAATCCTTCGCGCAGGCCCCCTCCAGGCCCCTCCAGACTAATTGTCTAGCTTCACCAATGGTTGTTGTTTTGACCAAGTGACAGGTACGGCTCGAGGTGATTATTAAGCAGCTAATACCTGAAACAGACATACAACGTACAGCGTTGTACGAACTGTCAAATACTTTAATCCAGTAATAAAAAACACGTACTAGACTAAAGGAGTACAAAGTTGTACGTTGTATGTCTGTTCCAGGCATAAGGTGCACTGTGAGGTATCTGCTGCTTTAACATAATTCCATAGATATAATTTATTCAGAACCCAAAATGTCTTGATTGTTCGGGGTTGAGCACAGTTCGGAGCATTCATGAGTTTTGGCACGTATTGAACTTTATCAGCGTTGTACCTTTGGTGGCTATGGTGTCTTCTGCATAATGCACAGATGCCTAATCTAGCCAAAACAACCTCCATGCTTCCTGATCATTGGTAGCAATCGCGGATACAAGCATTCCCGGATGTACTTCTTAGTCTCAGACCACATTTCGCATTCTATTTACGCTTTTCTGTAGAAATTCCCGGCATTTTGATGACTTCGTTGCAAAAATCAAATTCGGACACACAAACTTGTTTTTTTTTTTGAATGTAAACAGAGACACACAGTGAAATTCAACTGTCTTACGTCATCCGGGTTCGTGTAGTTTCGTGTAGAAATCATGCTTATACTTTCTGAGACACTCTCCGGTGCCGGCTCTATCAAACTGGAATATTGTATCCCGTGGTTTCATAAGCATAGACTGTACAATTGTATGCTTTTACAATAAAGAACACCAGCAACGCACTTTGCAATTGGCGTAACAGCATCCTTACTGATGGTTTAATTCGGTGCAAAACAAGCACTTACTTTAATTTTGCTGGTCCAATGTCTCTTCAGGACTGCACCTGCGTCACAATGTTTCGCTAAGAAACTCGGTTTAGGACTGTTTGTTTTTGTTCTACACTTCCAAGGTCTTGTTCCACTCGATATAACCACCTAGCTTTTTTTTGCGGGATTGTTGTTAGGCATCCTTACAATTTGCCCCGCCTGACGACATTCGGAGAGGTGTTTGAGTGAATGATAGTGAAAAATAGAAGATTTGAGAAGAACCGAGGAACAAGAGATTTTTTAACGTTCAATCAAAAGTCAAGTTTCCATATTAGGTAGTTACGAATCACCAAAAAGTGTTATACGAAATTAACGAGCAAAACGAGTTGAAATTGGACCAGAACCTCGCAACAATACGACGGAAAGCTAATATTCAGCAGCTTCTATTAAATTCTGTTAAGTTTTCAACGGACGAGCGGCGAAGTATACACCAACATACTCGCCTTGTCAGGTAGGCAGAGCATGAATAATTCAATTTGTGCCATCAATGTAATCACCCATGTTGCGCTGAAAGCCACCATTCATCCTGCTGACCGAACTGTTGGTCGATTTTCCTTCTTTTACTGTAGTTGCGGGTTGTGTATAAATACATGTCAAATCGAAAAAAAAAAAAATGACGCAGAGAAGAGCAATGGACGAATAGTAAACGGCTAAAACTTTTATATTCCTTCAGCGGTAGGCATATAAAACAACACCTTTGGGGCTTTTGATATAATGTCAAAAGACACTCAATCACAACAGAGCAATGTTACCGAAAATAAGAACAACGTTCGCTACCTTCTGACTTCATACCAACACTGAGAAAAAAGATTGGTAAACACAAACATATTCTAGTTTCATTTAACCGGAATTTTACGTTGAATTGGGCACAAACATCACATTAGTTTGATTTGACTACCTACGGTGGTTAAAACAAACCAAAATTTTGAGTAATTGTTTTGGGAATTATGCAGTTAAGTTCAACTGACATCCGGTTGAATTAACCATTATGTTGGTTGTTTTATTATGACAGCTACAAAAACAAACCGATTTGTTGGTTGATTCTACCAACGCTTATGGTATGTTTCAAACAAATTTTAGTATGATTCAAAGTGCATTGCTGTTTGAAACAGCAAATGAAAACGGTTGAATCAACAAACATTTCCGTTTACATTCACCTACATTTCTACTGTTATTTCAAGAATATTTATTCAAATAATATACTAATTAGAAACATTAGATAAGTGCACATTTACAATAGACTTCTCTTTGAGAGAAATCTACAAATGTTAATGCCAATTTTCTACTATTTTCAGGGTTGTTTTTAAATTAAAATACTAAATTTTTACCTATTGTTTAGTGATAGCGTCAGAGCATGCAGCAGGACCGGATGATGGAATATGAAATAAACCAATAAAAAGTCTGTTTCAAACTCAATTTTTAATTGTTTTTTCTCTAACAAAATATCAGTTTGATTTTACCAGCCGTTCTGGTTGAATCAATCTAAAATTTTAATTTGTTTCCCTGGGTCATCGCAACCTGTTTTTTTGGTAATAATAAATCCCTCTCAATGGTGAAAATAACAAAAATACTAGCTTAGAACAACCATAATTTGTGTTGTTTTGTGGTAATATCTTTAGGTAGAAACAACCAACCTACCTGTTTGTTTCAAAACGAAATCGTTGGTTTGAAACAACAAAACACGAGCTCTCAAAACAACCAGTTTTTTAGTTTGGATGTCAACCAACAAAAATTTGTTGTTTCAAACGGACTGTTTTTCTCCGTGAATCTACATAGGAACAGTTTACGTTCTTACAATAAAGGATGCCTATGACGGCGGGAAATGCGATAACGACAAAGCTAACATGCTACCCCTAGTTGCGGGCACGGTTCGAAACGGGGTTGGAATGCACTATGGCGGTTCGTCAAGACTGTCAAGGCTTGGTATCGGTTTTCCAGTGCTGCATGGTGGTGTTAAAAATAGGTACGAATGAGACCAAAATCAATATTAATGCAAACGACACGTTCGACCCGAGAAAGTGGAAAACAAATTGCATCTTAACATTTGATTGCTATTGATTGGGCACTGTTTGATTCGAATTCCCTGACCCTGCCTATAAGAGGAGTTCATATTTTTAGAAGGAAACCCACAACATTTACAATTAGAATACTCAAACGTATATAAAGGTTTCTTCTAACTGGCATTAAAGGCTTATGGCTTTAATTATCAGCTTTTTGTTGGCTAACAACTGAGTGTTCGATATGCACAAACAATGTTGTCAATTAACTGATTTAAAACTTCTAGCAGTTTCTCGCAGATTGCATTCCTCTTTGAGTAAATAAGAATGAGGAAAATCATCAAGTCAACAAATTCTTATCAGTTATGACATCATTCAGGAAAATTATAGTGATAAGCAGTCCTAAAGCGTCTTTACGGCAGCCTCTCAAGCAATTAAGTCGCCTTAAATGCAACATAAATGTCACTTTTGGCCCAATATACGGCTGCTTTACTGCAATGCTATAATGATACTTCATTAATGCTATTTTGCATTCGAAATGCTTATTACAGGCTACAAGCATTTAAACAGCATTTGAAATTCAACTTTACAACAGCTAGCATTCAAGATGCTGATATAATGCTAATATAGTGCTTGTAGCAACTGAAATGCAGATTTAGGGCTGATTAACGTATCTGCTAATGCTTATTGGTTACCTGGATAACAAGGCCACACATTTTGACGGCGGTCATCCCGAGCAGAGATTGAGATCAAAAGGATAAATTAACATGATGTCTCATCTTTGAATATTGCTTCTAATTACATGAACCAAAAATCCGTCCCATATGTACCAAGTTGGCTTAGAGAAACCGAACATTGATTTTTTTTTCATTACAGCTGCAAAGCAGCACCATGCTGGAGGTAGGTGGGTTCGGTTCCCGGTCTTGTCTAGGATTTTTTTCCTGAAGGAACATTTCTCGACTCCTCCAACCGCTTATCGAAATCTCTCAATTACTAACAGTGGGAGTGCATTTAGAACACATAGTTGAGGACAAGCAATAAGCTTGAAATTCTAAGAAAGGAAAATAACAATAATAAGAAGAAGCAGATTTTTGAAAAGGCCCTATTCTTGGTGATCGATACTGCTTCGAGAGATTTGTTACAAGTGTGGGCGATTACAGTAACTTTTATGTGTGTTACTTCACGAACAAACTTTACACTGTTCTTGAGAGCACTTTATTATAGCTATCTGGCTGGATTTTGAATGTCCCTATAGGGCATATGACATTATTTAATAGTATTTTAAGATGTTTTATACAATTACTTGCTATTTCATGAAGAAATTAAACAAATTGTCCTGGGCATTAACAACGTGTGCAAAAGTAAACAACTGATAAGACAATGATAAGGATTGCACGCATGTATTGTACCTACTCTAGTCTATTTGCTTTTGCTATTCAACACAGTTTTAACGTATAGTAATCTACTATGGTACAAGCGTGACACACAGGGTTGCCGGTAAGCCAGTCGCCGCCAGAGGACTGAAGAAAGCATTAGTTCTTGAAGCCTACACTTTTGGTGTGGCGCTAGTGACGTTTTTAATATTTTGAGCTCGGTTCACAATGGATTAGTAAGGTACAATATTTCTTCTATCAAACTACTAGTATCAGTAATTTAGATAAAACATTCTAATACCTGGCTGATAAACAATAAAATAATAATGTCGTGGCGATACCCACTGCAGTAAGTACAACAAGGAAGATTTTTCCCTCGAATAAAATTAACGACAAAACACAACAAAATCCGCTTTCGCAATTAGCTCGTAGCTTGCTCTCAACCTAGTGTTCTAAATGCACTTCAACAGTTATTTATTGAAATCTTCGATGTCAGGTACCATTTTTGCATTAGTATGATTGTGTGGCAAGTAAGGTCTTTATCCACATTAATCCAGACACCTTCAAATCATTGTAACTTTTGAAATATTGCACGTAGGAATGAAAAGTTTCACTGTGGTATAGCTGAGAGTCTATGATGAAAAAGACTATGATTGATGTTTACATTTCATGTTTAGTATTCAAGATGGTGACGAAAGAAAAACAAGTGCGCGAGCGAATTTTGTACGGTAAATCCTGACTTGTCAATACGTGAACTTGCAAAAACATTGGATTTGCCTAAATCCACTGTTCAAGATGTGCTCAAATCATTTTCTGAACGTCTGACGGTGGAGAGGAAACTGAGTAGTGACAAAAACATTGGACGCGCTGATCCTGTCATGGACCGAGAAATGAAAAGTATATTAACGAAAAACCCAAATGTCCCCATTCGAACGGTGGCCCTGGTTTTGTCCAAAAATCAAAACGTTTGGGACTTAAGTCGTATAAGGTAAAAACAGTTCCAAATCGCAACGACAAACAGAACTTGGCAGCAAAATCACGGGCTCGACGATTGTACTGCGAATATTTGCGAATAGTTTTCATGTGTTGTTATGGACGATGAAACTTATGTCCAGGAGGATTTCAAGCAGCTTCCAGGGCTGGCTTTTTATTCTGCTATGGCCAGTAATGCTACAGCTGAGCGTTTCAGAACGAAGAAGGCATCGAAATTTCCCAAAAAATACCTTGTGTGGCAAGCAATTTTTACGTGTGCCAAAATGAGTAAATCTTTCGTCACTACAGGCACAATCAACAAGGAGATCTATCAGAAAGAGTGTCTGCAGAAGCGATTGCTACCCTTCATCAAAAGTCACAAAGTAAAATCTTTGTTCTGGCCCGATTTGGCATCATGCCACTATGCTAAAACTGTGATGGAGTGGTACCAAGCAAATCAAGTGAACATTGTACCAAAACCCTCAAACCCGCCAAATTGCCCAGAGCTACGACCAATCGAGAGATATTGGGCTCTGATGAAGCGGAAACTTTCTGGAAAAAAGCAAGCAATCAAAGACATCAAACACTTCCAGTAAATTTGAACAAAGACGGCTTCTACGATTTCTGAAGAGTCTGTAAAAACCCTAATGGACGGAGTTAAGCGCAAAGTTCGAATATTTTATGCAAATACCAAATAACTATGTTTTGTCTTCACGAATTGTTAAGACACATCTCATGAATCTGAAATAAACAACTACGACGGAAATATAATGCGAAGTTTATGTTTTATTCATGTTTTGAGGTGTCCGGATTATTGCGCATACAGACCTTACAATCATACCCTATGCCCAGGGAGTCAAGAAATTTTCCTTAATGAAAAATTCCTAGACCAGACCGGGAATCGAACCCAGCCACCTCCAGCATGGTGTTGCCTCTGTAGTCGCGCCTTTACCAGCTGAGCTAGGGGAGGACCAAAAGAAATGACCTACCCTATTTTGCAAATCAACGTAGTACCATCGATTGGTGTTGATACATAGTACTGCATTGGCAGCACCCCAATTCCTGTCCTCCAACGCCATTTTTCAGTGACATACAAACCAAATAATTTGAACTTTTGTCCATAATTACTGCAATCATAGCACTTCACATGTTCAAAAATTAAGTTCCTTGATTTGATAACGACTTAATAACATCGATGGAATACGGGGGGGGGTCCATGGGTCCACTGCTAAAGGAACGTTTGCATTAAAAAATGGACTATTTTTGGATGGAGATTAAAGAAAGCTAAGACAGATAATTGCTTTTGATAAATTTCCCAAGGAAGGTAATTAATTATGATTACTAGCAAAAAAATTCTACGCCCTTGCGAACGGCCTTCCGGCAGTTAACCGGAACATTCGCCATGGCGGACAAAAACATGCGTATAGGCATGTTTTGAGTTCTTTCTTCGATTTATTTTACAATTTCTCCTCAGTTTTCGCGACAAAATTGTTGGAGTAGATCTTACGCTTCAGGGTGGCCCAGAAATTCTCGATTGGACGCAGCCGGGGGACGTTGCGCAGGTTCACCGATCCGCTGGATCCGACCAGAACACCGCGACTACGCCCGTATGGTATTTCTTGATGAAAGACGCAACCTCCGGCATGCATTTCGTACTATAAATTTCCCCGTTCACGGCCAGTACAGAGCGAAAGAAGAGCGGTTTTGACATCCCCTTCTTGCTGATTGTCAGCCACAGCAGCACCTTTTTGGGGAATTGCCTGCAGCTCCGAAAGCAATGAACGCGACTTCCGCTTCCTGACATGTTTGTTCATAGTGCTACCGAACGCCAATAGACATTGTAGAGATATTCGGAAGACCACTAGAGCCCCGAGATCCGGCATGAATGCCGTAAGCGTTCACGACACGACTCCGGATAATTTGGTTTAGATGATGTGCCAGGACCGGGACATCTGGGACGCGGTATGCGTAGCAGCCACCCAGATCGCCCTCGATCTGCAACAGAAATGGCGAAACGCCCAAAGGCAAAACGACCAAAAGAGGGTCCAGGTCTTAATGCACGGGTGGGTTTTTAGTGGGACGAGGAGTTGGCACCCTCATCACCACATCCTGAGTTCTTCAGGTGTCTGGTTGCAGATTTTCCATCCCGTCTAAAAAAAAGGGGCTCAGTTCGTCGAGCTGAGTTGAATAGTATATGACACTCGGCCCTCTGGGCCTTGGATAAAAAGTCGAGTTTTCAAGCGATCTTAGTACCCTTATTTTAGTGTAAGAAGAGTAAAAAGCGTTCCCGAATATGAAAACGGGCCGTGACCTAGTTCACGTTTTCAGGATTTTTCCCTTTAAACGTTATTTAGTTCATGATTACGTGATTTAGTTCACGGTGTATTTTTGCTTGTTCTTAAATTCATGATTTCCGTGCGCTTGGATTCGCCGTATGTTCTATTTTCAAGGATGGAAAAAACTTCAACAAGACAAATTAGTGGATTTTAAAGTTAAAAAACTATTAATGATTG
This sequence comes from Aedes japonicus, assembly GCA_034211315.2. NCBI lineage: Eukaryota > Metazoa > Arthropoda > Insecta > Diptera > Culicidae > Aedes > Aedes japonicus. The sequence continues at coordinate 80,055 of JASCZW010004350.1, forward strand.
GAAGAAGGAAAAATGACAATTCATTGATTTTATTTCGCAAAGATTTAAAAAAAGCTAAGTTTCACCTTCAAAAAGATATTTTAGCAAACTGGAATTTTTCCATAGAAGTTTGATTGATTAATCTACCAAATATTTTGAAATTAGATAGAACTGCTCATGATTGATAGAAGGAAAAACCTCCCATAATAATTCATTGCATCAATTCCAAAAAAAAAGTCACAAAAATACTAAGTTTTTAGTTCAGTTGCTCGAAGAGATTTCAAATAAGAAGGAGCAGCTTATAATTTGAAAAAGAAGACTCTTCCTTGAAAGTTCATTGGTTTTTGTCAAAAAAGGTTTAAAAAATAATAAAGTCAATCCGCCACACCACATGTAAGCATTGAAGTGATTTTTTTTAATTTAGAAAAAACTGCTCATGCTGTCAAAAAGGAACACTCTCCCATGAATCTTCTACTTTCCTGAATTCAGCAAAAAAAACCATTCGGTCTAGTGGCACAATGGCCTTACACTGGTTGAAGAAGTTCTCTATCATAAACATAGCGGATTTTCTTAAACAGAAAGCGTTTTTTTACCTTCTGTTAGTAATCATTTCATTTCGTTTTCGCACAAAGGTTAAGGTCAAAAACATTGAACTACGAACTCGAAAGCCTTGCTTGAAGATTGTTCACTTCATATTTCATGGACATGGTTTGAATATACGGACAGTCACGTAACCCGGTCGTCATAACAAGGCAAACTTTGCGCAACTATTTATTCAGTGGGAATGAGGGGGGTTACTAGATATGGAAGCAAATGTCTGTAACAGAAGATACGGAAAAACGCAAAACCAAACGGAAGAAGAAGGTGCAGTAGCTGTGAATGTGAGTGTATGTAGGAATGGGTAGGGATGTATTTTTATCCATTTATACAACTCAACTCCTACTACTATCAACTGTTTGAACAAAAAGCACATGCATTTGCCCATGTTGCTTCAACTGTCTGGCGATTCAAAACTGTCTATATACAACGTAGACAAGTTTTGTGATTATTTCGACCATCCCCTACTCCAGCGCAGATATATAAAGGTTTTGAAAGTTGGACTCCGGCTGCTTTCCCTATTTAAGGTGGAACAGAATCAATGTCATAAACAAGCCCATGGGAAGTCAAATTTCAACAAAAAACATCTTACAACGAACTTAATTGATTTTTAGTAAATGCAACGAGTTGGAAATTGACCCACCGGAATTATTTTCATTCTTAACCGATTCACCTTAAACTATTTACTTACACTATATGTAGCCACACTGCATACTTTTTCGGTAGAAGACGCAACATAAAATGCCATGACATACCTTATTTCGGTGCTCGTGAGTAGGTAGATATTTTTGGCCGAAACAATGACATTGCAGGTGACACATTTGCTAACGAGGAGAGAAGTAATGTTCCGAGATCAAAATGACTTTTTTCAAGGCCTACTTTTTCCTTATTCGACTGATTACAGGCCATTGCTAAGTTAGTCTCATGTGTGAAATGAAGGCATTTTGGAAAATAAATATTGATGTTTTTGTACTCTAGCATAGATTAAAACCAAAATCCTACTTAATTGAACGGTGTTGCAATCTTGTAGAATTACGTCAGATGCGGTCAAACATCATCATATAATACTGTAAAAAAGTGTTAGCCGAAAAGGGTCACTACAAAACAGATCAAAATCTACTGTTAACTTAGGTAAAAATACAGATGGGCGGTGAAAATAGACTTGTATTTTCTACAACAATGTAAAACATCGTGCGTCTCCATGAAAACTCGTTAAAAGAAGGAATCTAGACGTAATTGATGGATATTCGTTTTTATGCATCTTTCCAGGCAACTTCTCCAATTGTTTACCAAGACTGAACACACGGCGTTAGTCACGTGCACAAATACTGAATAGCGAGCACATTATTTAATGCATCTGACAATAATAACAACAACAACAACAAGAACACCACCAACAACGGCAGAATGGCGTCGTCGGCGGAGACAACTGCAGACCTTCAGGACTGGGAATATGTCAAGCAAGGCATCGCATTGTGGCTCAACAATCAACCGAAAGCGGCCGAGGAAAGCTTCAACAATCGTGAATCGAGCGTGCACATCGTGGCGGGACATACATTCATATCGTTCATGGTAAGTTCATACCCCCTTCGAAGATGATACTTTTCCACGCAGAGAAAAAAAACACCATCCTTTCGGAAAACAGGACGCTTTCAAGTGTGCATAATCGACAGGGCGATGAAATTCCATGAAGGGAAATACAGTTCAAGTAGACGACAGTCGGAATGACTGAATACACAAACAATCATGCCAATTTACACAGGTGAAGTGCACTTCAATTACAGAAAAGAAAACTGAACACCTTGCCATACGAAACAGTGTTACAATGAAGCATGGAACGAATACAATGTTCTATCTGAAGAACTAAATCGTGCTTAAAATATTTTTTCTGTTATACGAGCAACATCAATTGGGCGAAAGGGGACGACTGCATTTTATCTTCCTGGAGTCTTATATCTCACACTTTACGCTGAATTAATATTTAGCTGGAGAAAGTTGAGAAGAAGCACGTATGCTATTCCGTTGTATGGTCTACGTGACGATACATGGGCTCTTATTGGGTACGACACGGATATTATTGGTGATTATGATTCTACGATAGTCGATCGATTATCGTTTTCATTCTGCGATAAGGATTAAAATACCATCTATGCAGCACTCAACCTTCGTTCATGCCGGTCATGTACACGGCTGTTCATTTGTTCACAGTAGAGGTGATAGCACGTCTCCTTTCGTACATACTTTTATCATTTACATTGTTAGGCTTACAAGGATTGTTTTTTTTTTCTTTTCGACAAAATCTCATTGATCCAATCAACAATGTTCTAGTTGATGGCACGTTCTTTCATTTTTTGTCATTGAGTTATTAAAGATTGGACTCGCAAAAAATGCGAAACTTTGTTTTGGGTGTAACTTTTTATCGCGTAGGTAAAAATTAATAATAAATCTTTTGGGTAATACTAGTTTAGAGTGTTATGTTTATGTGTGCAAAATTTTATCGCGATCTGTCAAGTAGTTTTCAAGATGCATTCGAAACAAGAAGAGCTACGCCAGCAAATCTTGGGCGCGGGGATCAATAACCATGATCAGTCGCACAGAGGGATCGGAAAAAGGCTTAGAATACACCATTCCACCGTGTCCCGCGTTGTGAAGATGTTCCAGGAGACTAAGACCATCGAGCAGCGCGCTGGAAGCGGCCGAAAACCGAAAACGGAATACCCAGAGAAGGCGCGGAAGAGGAGGCCGTACTTTAAGAATAACCCGAACCTTTCCACCCGAGACGTGGCCAAAAAGATCAATTCGTCGAAGTGGTTCGTCCAGCAGACCATGAAGCGGGCTGGGCTACGTGTTTTTAAGGTCAGGAAGGTGCCAAACCGGACTGACAAGCAAAACACGGTTGCCAAATTCCGAGCGCGGAAGCTGTACCGTGAGTGGCTGGTCAAGCCAAGCTGTCTAGTCACGGACGACGAGACAAATATCAAGGTGTTTTTTGTCGGTACGTCCCGCATGGAGGTTCCGGAAAAGTTCCGGAAGAGACAGATGGACAAAGAAGTACCTGTTGTGGCAGGCGATCTGCGAGTGCGGACGGTACAGCAAGACGTTACAACCGGCACCATAAACGGGCAGATATATCGAGAGGAATGCTTGCAGAAGCGCTTGCTGCCCATCCTCCGCTCTCACCGTGGTCTCACGCTGTTCTGGCCGGATCTAAATAAAAAATAAAATACATACAGTAAAACATAATTCAGTTTTATGGTTTTATGTTTCACAGATTCAGTTTGTTTGGTGCTTCGTTTTGGCTGCTACTGCTTCCGACGACCCTGCAGGCCCATTTTCTCCTTGGCACGCATAACATTTGTCTTCGAAGTACTAAGCTTTTTCATCGCATCTCGGACTGATGCTGAAGGATGACGCTTGAAATAGTTCCTTACATTTCTGTCGATTGTGGGGTCAGCGGGACCGAGTTTTCTACCCCGTCTCGGATAATCTACGAAAAAGCACTGTTGTTGACATTTCCGTAATGCGATTAACTGCTCCGAAGCTCACACCTTCTTCCCTAGCCAGTTTTCTGAACGAAAGAGCACTGGCGGTGTACAATTTGTGCACAATCCATTTTCTGCGAAAAATTGAAGTAAAAAAAATGTAAAAAAGATGTTAGTAACAGGATGCAGCTAAAAGTTGAATTGACGGTTAACCATTAGTGTATTTAAAATTATCGGAACAGTCTATAGAATGTAAACATGTTGTACCACGAAATAATGAGGAGAGTTTCAGCTGCCATATAAGTGAACCGTTTCAGCAATCCGTGAAATAATTCACTAACTACACTGAAAGAAGTGTCCGAATTTTAAGATGGACCAACTTAATAATGATTTGGGGTAACGTTTGCATTGAACAAAATGGATTTTTTTTGGATGGTGATAAAAAAAAGCTAAGACAGATAATTGCTTTTGATAAATTCCCATGAAAGGTTACTTGCAAAAAAACCTAGCCCTTGCAAGCGGCCTAGCCCTTGCAAGCGGCAGTTTACCGAAACATTCGCCATGGTGAACGAAAACATGCGAGTAGGGATGTTTTTGAGTTCTTTCTTCGTTTTATTTATCAATTCCTCCTCAGTTTTCGCGACAAAATTGTTGGGGTAGATCTAGGGACGTTGGGCGGGTTCGCCGACTTGGGTACCAGCCACTCCATCTCCTCCAACGATCGCTTCGAGTAGTGGGCCGACGCCAGATCCAGCCAGGACACCACGTCTTCGCCATTACGGTATTCCTTGATAAACGAAGTAACTTCCGGCAGGCATTTCGTACTATAAATTTCCTCGTTCACGACCAGTGCGGAGCGAAAGAATAACGGTTTTGTCATCCCTTCTCTCTGATTGTCAGCCACAGCAGCACCTTCTTGGGGAACTTGGTGTGTGAAATGAATTTCACCACGGAGCTCACTTCCTTCGTGGGAGAAGAAAAACAAGAAGTGCCCTGCCAGTCGTTGCCATCCAGGGTGAGATAGGTCTCCTCGTCCATCACCATCGCCACGTCGCGATTCGCCGGGAATATCGAGTTGACCATCTTATTCAGCCGCTGCCGCTGCGTCATTGCCTGCAGCTCCGAAACCAGTGGATGCGACTTACGCTTCCTGACATGTATGTTCATGTTCGCCAGCTACATTTTCAATGTTTGGCCGGTTGAACCGAACTCCCGGACAAGCGCACGCAGCGATGTACTCACTTTTCCCTGGGTCTTCCTCTTCAGCATCCTTTGGATCTTCTTTTCGCTCCGGGTCGTCGGACGTCCGGAACCGGGCTTTCTTTCGATGCTTTGATTGTTGTCTAACAAGTGCCGCACGATGTCCCTTTTCGACACGGCGGGGTGCCGTTCTTTGAACGCGCACACTTCTTAACGGAGTTGCTTCACTGTTATTGCCATCACGGTTAGAGTTCGACTGATAGAGCAGTCAAATTTTGTCTACTGACTCATGGGTTACTATGATTGATGCTGCATAGCTAGTTTCGTCAGTGCGGGTGAAAATAAACCCATGAAAAATCGGCATTTTTTGTCAATTTTTTAAAATGCAAATGTTAGTTCAACCTCAACTTTCATTCAGAAAAATTTGGCGGACACTGTCAGCTAATTCATTGCTCTCAAGACGGTTGTTAGAATATTTTTTTTACTTATTTTTAACGCTTCTGTGCACCGGTTAGTTCTGCTCCTCAGTTAAAAGGCGTCTTTTCAATCGTTCTTCCTCTTATCCAATAGGTGTTATAAGACTTTGTTCTGAAGTTAAGATACGTATTTACATCATTTACAAAGCGGTAGAGAAAATTACAAACCAGAAGAATTAATGCTACCGTTGATTGTCGTTAATATCAGGTAGGCTGAAAAGTCCAGCACCTTAAAAAGAAAACACATGTTTATCCGTTGGTTTTATTAACCTTGTTCTTTGATACAATCTCCATCAAGAGTTTCACTATCCTTTGCTAGAACGTTATATTTTTCATTTTCAGCAATAACATATACATTCGAGTGAAACTTCTTACCGGCGAGCCTTCTTTTTGAGGCCTGCAAAAACCTTAGTTGCACACTTGTTGCAAACCAGTAAAAGTTACTTCAATGTGACTCAATTAGGTCACAATCGAGTTGTTGCAATTAATTATGATGGTTTGGTGTTGCTCAGAAACTAGTAAATAGTCACTATGAGCTAAATCGGAAGAATACGGTGGAGGCGGAAGCCATTTGCAGTTCAATTCATGCAGTTTTGCAATTGTTTTGAATGCATGGTGAACAATTCATTGTTCCAATTGAATTGTAAAAATGTTGAGTAAACGCTGCTCATATTAATATTGGTTTGGATTTGCTTTTAGCTAAATTTAGCTTAGCACCTTCACTTACGGAATAATCAAACGGAATATTTTTCCGAAAGTCAAAGTGACAGCTCCCATTAGTTAGCGTAAAAAACCCTACAAATTCCAATTTTATTTTTCGTTCTTTTCAGGTTAATACTGCTGTAGAAGTTTCTTTTCGATTCTTTACTTTTCTGTTTCAGTAAACGAAATTTAACATGGATTTGGGATAGAAAAATAAATTTCTTTGGAACATACTGGCCTTAGGCTTGGTTTCTCTTCGCACGTGTAGCTAGTGTACGTAGCCCATGTGTACGTTTTAAACCACACGCGGAGCAGAATACTCGACACACGCCGTGTGATCATCGGTTGCACGCCGTGCACGAGAATTTGAAAACGGAGCAAGAGCATTGCATAGCGGGAGCGTGTGTCATGCAGAAAGAGAAACACGGAGCAAAACAAAGATGCTCCGTGCTCTTGGATTTCGGAATTTTGCCTGCGTTAGTATGCGGTCGTACCTATCACATGGAGTGTCGATGTTTTTGTTGAGTATTGTATAGTTTTTCAATGATGGCTGAGAAAAAGGATGCTAATTGGGGGTATCGAGTTTTTTTTCTGAAAAGTAAATAATTTGTCACAATGGTTCCAAAAAAACCGTTTTTATATGCTCATTGTGTAAAGGGCGGTCGCTGCAGCGTGACTAGAAATTTAATTTGACTCGGCATATTACTTCCGTTCACAAGGAAAAAGCAGTGGAGTCCGGACTTCTAACGTAGAACAAGGAAAACATTTCCGCGGGAGATGTTCAAAAGTATATCGATGGACCGTAATGTGCATATCACCAGCATTCGTGGGTCGCATAGTTTGAATAAAAGCAGACCTAGCATAACGTTTTGGTAAATGGCGTGCTTTACACTTACACCCTTGCTATGGTGAAAAAATTTGGCCTCAGTACGGTGGAAGTTATTTGTGGCGTAATTCTCAAGGTTATGAATAACTTTAACATTGATCTGGGTCAAGTTCACTCTGTCACTACTTATAACGGTTCTAATTTTCTAAAAGCAACCAATTTAATGAAAGATGCTCAGACTCTTCATTTGACTGAGCGTGAAGACGTACAAGCTTAAAATGGCGAAAATCATTTCGAAGATTCAGACAGCGAGGACGAAGAAGATAATTTTGAGAGCTGCATTGCAATTTGGTACGTTTGATAGCCCTGTTTTGGAAAAATGATGTGTTCCATTTGACAAAATGAAACTAATTGTCATTTAACGCTCAATTCACTTTGGTACATTTTGGAAAAAAAAATCACAAAAAGTTATCGTTATTCTATATATTTTATTGTTCGATAAAAAATACGCAAGCATTTTGCAATGCCAGTTAATGCGACGGAACATTTTTTTCGAAAATGTATCAAAGTAACAAAGTGTCAGATAAAAGCTTTTAATATACCCAGATATTCTAGAAGACTTATTTCTGGCAGATGAGAAATAAATTTTCACATATATATTTCCAATAACAGGGATATTCTGTTTGGTGAATACTCAAAAAAATTTGACAATTAGGAAATGAATTAAAAATTTCAAAAACGCGATGTTCGTGAAAATTTAATCCGCGTTATTTTAAATCCACACAACTTACGATCTTTCCGTTACTACTACTACTACTACTACTTCAATCAGTTCTTTTATAAGGCTTATTTTCATTAATAGTGTAGAAATTAATCCGAAGTATCGTCGAGTGATATTATTTATGTTGCTGAAATTCTTTCCTTTTAACAGGGCAAATGCATATCATTACAGGAGAATTAGTTTTCATACTTTCTAGTGAAGACGACGGAGCTGAACCATCATTCGATCTTTCGGATGATGAAGCTGATATTGATGAAAGCATAGACGATTTGTCTATTATTGAACAGGGTCATCTAATAGGAGGAGGATGTGTGGCTCATGACGTGCAATTGGCTCTTCACAATGTACTTAAGAAAAAATCCGTAACTAATTTCCTGGCTACCGCCCGGAAGCTGTTTAAGACAATGCGAGCACAGCTATATGGTTTTGTGCACAAATTACGTAACGCATGAAAGGGGGGAGGGGGGTTGAGCAACCGTTACTTATTATGACATATGGGGAAGGGGGGGGGTTAAAATCGTTGCGTAACAAAATAACCAATTTGAAAAATAAATCAAAAGTGAACAACCAATTTGCATTATTACTAACTTCTGTTTGCCTTACAAAGTAGTAAGTAGCAAGTAGTAAAGGGTAAATTTATACTAGTTAAGAACTATGTTTAAAAATTCTGGGAAAACCCCACGTTCAAAACGTCAAATGAAAGCTTTCAATCTATGTTTTGAAGGAAAAATATCGAAACTGAGCCGAAATTTTGGTTTTGTATTATCAACCACGTTTACCATAATTGGAACACTGCACCAATTATCGCCATAGTTTAAAATTTTGCTTCCTTTGATGGCCAATCGCGTGTGTTTCTTATGGGTGTGGCCATAATAGAAACACATGTATGGCCAAGTGGAGCAACAAATCTGAAATTTTAAGAAAACTGGATTAAGTCTATCTGTTGGCACGAACCAACGTGAATGTGTTTCCGAAATTATAACTCCGAATAAAACGCGAAGGCGTAGTTGGTAGATGAAGTTATAATTTTCCTGAGAAGGTAGTGAAAATACAATGTTAGGTTAAATAGGTTTAGGTGTATAATTTATATGCTTACGTTTAGTCCTCAACGTGTTTGTGTGTGCTAAAATCCAACTAATAGATGCATATCGTGGCTACAATCTGTATTATATACTTTTAGCTGATTAATAGTTCAATTATTCAAACAATAGAACGCTTACCGTAGAAGTCAATAGACGTTTTAAGGTTGTAATTTCAACTTAGGTTAGGATTACGGTGTTCAGGAGTATAGGCTAGTTTATGTAGAGGTTTAATTAGTTATATTTAATATTTTAGATTTCAATTAATTACCTAGTGTGTAAGGCGTAGTTTATAAGAAATTCAACTGTATTATACTTCTATAACTAAACTCTAATTTAGACCTGCTTCTATGCTCGCTTCCTTTTGTATAGTACTTATTATCTACTGCCTATAAACGAGCATTCAACTCGCAGTTGTTGATAGCTATTGTTATCAGGTTCTTTTCAGCTCCAATAGTGTTCGTCAGGGATAAGGTGGCGACATTCAAGGTGCGCGTTGGCAGTGAGGGGTCTGCCAACAATCCCCCCCGGTACGTCGTCCTCTGGATGACTTACGAATCCTCGCGCTTGACGTCTAGAATCGCCAACTTAACCACGGGTCGCTCGTAAACTCCATGCATAGTTTTGACGGTTGCAGATCGAATCTGGCCATCCTTTCCAACACGGGTTGCTATGACCTTTCCCTTAGGCCAACAGTTTCGTGGAAACTTGGAATCTATTATGATGACCACGTCACCAGTGGCGATGGAAGGCGTGTTGGTGAACCATTTTGTCCTTCTTGTTAGTTCCGGTAAATAATCCGATAGCCAACGTTTCCAGAATTGATTAGCTGCTATTTGAGAAGTACGCCAGCACTGCTGCACGGCAATGCTGTCGTCCGCAAGAACTGTCAACGGCTTAGTGCCATTAGAGCTTCCGAGCAGGATGTGATTCGGAGTAAGCGCCGGCGCATCATAGTTGTCGATGGCAACGTACGTAAGGGGGCGCGAGTTAAGGGTATTTTCAATTTCTATAAAGGTATTCCGTAGTACTTCGTCGTTCATCTTGTGGGGTGGACGTATGGCCATTAGATTGGCTTTCACGGATCGAATCAACCGCTCCCAGCTTCCACCGATATGCGGAGAGGCTGGCGGATTGAAGGACCAATCGGTGTCCGAGCTGACGAACTCTTGCATGATGGCTTCTTGACTACGTTCTTCAGTAACTGCTTTAAGCTCCTTGCATGTGCCAACGAAGTTGGTTCCACGATCGCAGTAAATATGCCGAGGTGTGCCGCGTCTACCAATCATGTTTCGTATGGCCATCACACAGGAAGCGGTATTGAGGGAATGTACGACTTCGATGTGTACAGCACGTTTTGCCATGCATGTTGCGAGCATTCCCCAACGCTTCTCTACTCGCCTACCGATTACAACTTCCAAAGGACCAAAGTAGTCAATTCCTACGTGTGTAAATGGTCTTGAGAACGCTGCCAAACGAGCCATGGGGAGGTCAGCCATAATTGGAATATTGGGGGATGCTTGGTTGATTTTGCACAGCTGGCAGTTTGATCTTACATTGGCGTAGCTGACACGAATCCGAGGGATGGCGTATCGCTGGCGGAGTTCGTTTATTACTGCCTCGTGATTAAGATGGTGGAATTTTTCATGGTATGCTGCAATTACCAGGTTGGTGACATGATGATCTCGGGGTAGAATAATCGGATCCTTGGCATCCAGAGTTGCAAAGACACAAGCAGCAATGCGACCACGCATTCTTAGGATGCCGTACTCGTCTTGGTACGGGGTGAATTTGTAGAGCGGACTACTTCTTGGTAGTTGATGATTTTTCTGCAAGTTAGCCAGTTCATCAGTGTAGATTTCACGCTGAGCCTGGCGGATCACGAACTTCTCAGCTTCAAGTAGTTCTTTCATGCATAGAAAACCAGGTTTACTTAGAATATCTTGGCTCTTTCTTCGACAATTTCCTACGTAGCGTAGAACAAAGGCAGTCACCTTGACCAGTTTCTTCCAAGTAGAATAGTCGGTTAAACGGATTACTGGTACTGAAGCTGTGGTGTGACCTAGAAGGTGGGGTCGGAGTTCAGTAGATGTTGGATTCACTCGTTGTTGCTGGTGTGGCCATTCATTTTCGTGGCGCCACAAAAACTTAGGGACCATTGTACCACCTCGATGTCGCCGACAGATCTGGTAGCTTCTCCCATTTGGTGGCATCATCTGCTACATTTTCTTTTGTAGGAACCCAATACCATTGACATTTTTCGGTGGCATCTAGAATTTCACTCACCCTAAACGCCACGAATTGTATGTAGCGGCGGTGGTCCGAGTTGAGCCACGCAATGACGTCCTGAGAGTCGGTCCAGTAATAGCGACTGGTGATTCGCATGGACAGTGATTCCATAACAGTCTGAGTTAGTCTGGTACCTAATACAGCGGCTTGTAGCTCAAGTCTGGGTACGGAGAGGAATTTTAATGGGGCGACTCGAGTTTTTGCGGCCACTAGAACACATTCCGCATGCAAGCCCTGGTCGGTGGTGTGAACGAAGCGAAGGTAACAAGCCGCAGCAAAACCATTCTCGCTTGCATCTACAAAGGTGTGAAGCTGTACCTCATCGCATTCTAAAGGAGTTCGCGTTCGGAAGCAACGAGGAACTCGAACATTTTCTACCTGTGGTAGTACTTTGAGCCATAATTGCCATTTCACAAATGACTTGTCATCGATTTCTTGGTCCCAGAGTGTTCCGGACCGCCATATATCCTGAAGTAAGACCTTCAGCTGCATAAGAAAGTGGGCGATGAGACCCAGAGGGTCAAAAATGGTCATAAGCAGCCTCAGAACTTCTCTTTTAGTCGGACGACGAAGTCCTTCCAGCAATGCTTCATCATAACGTGTCCGATTCACTTTAAATGTGAAGGCATCCTGCATCGTGCACCACCATAAGCCCAGAACCTTTTCAGTGGCTATTTCTGAAAAGAGGTCTAAGTTTTTGCATTTGCTTCGGTTTGTCCCAAGGCCTGCAGGACTGCAGCAGAATTGCTGACCCAGTTGCGGATCTCAAATCCGCCTTGGGCATGCACGTACTTCACCTGTTCCGCTAACTGGATTGCTGCTTCCTCGGATTCAACACTCACCAGCATGTCATCAACATAATGCTGCTTCTTGATAACCTCCACTGCCTTTGGATAATCGGCTTCAAAGCGTTCCGCGTTCATGTTTTCTCACAAACTGGGCGCTGCTGGGAGAGCAGCAAGCCCCGAATGTCATTACGCACATCACGTAAACCTCTAGTTCACCACTATCGTTGCGCCAGAAAAACCGCTGGCAGTGCTGGTCGGCAAGGCAGATGCAGATCTGGTGAAACATCTCGCGTATATCTCCAGTCAGACCAATCCGATGCTTTCTGAACTGGATTAAAATTGAGAACAGCGAACATAATTGATCGGGCCCCTTAAGAAGCGCAGAATTCAACGATTTTCCGAAGGATGTCGCGGCCGCATCCCATACAATACGGATTTTACCTGGCTTATTATGGTTTACCACAGGAAATATGGGTAAATACCAGACACGTGCGAAGCGTTGAACTTCTTCCTTCGGGGTAAGGCGTCGTACATACCCCTTATTTACGTAATCCCGCATTTGTTGCTTCAGGATTCTTCCCAACTCCGGATCTTTTTGCATGCGTTTCTCCAAAAGGCTAAAGCGACGTAGAGCCATGTTTCGGCTGTCTGGGAGGCGGATATCGTCGTGACGCCACAGTAGGCTGGTCTCGAAGCGATCGCCGATTAAATGAGTCGATGACTGTAGCAGGCTACTTGCTCGTTGATCTTCGTTTGAGAGAAGCAGATTGTTCGGTTTCACAACTCCAAAGCTATCCAGAGAGAAGTATTCCTTCATAGCCTGATGCAAATTTTCATCGGTTTGGTCCTCGACTGTGTCAGTTTCATTCGGTCGCACGTGGAATGAATAGTGCACCATGTTAGGTGCATTGCTGTCGCATCCTCCGCCGCAAACTGTCCATCCCAAACGAGTCTTAACTGCTATAGGTTGATCGAGTTTTCCTTCTCTGCTGCGTAGAACGAGACTTACGTGTGCATGTTTAAGCCCAATGAGAATCCGTGGGCGAGCACTAACGTAGGAGTCAACTGGCAGACCTCTCAGGTGAGGGTATATCTCACGTAGCTCCTCGATATTTAGCGACTGGAGTGGGAGCATCAGCCCTTCAACCGTATGTACTTCATCTAAATTGAACCTCTTAGCTGCTTTCTGCACACCTGATAGAGAGATATTTATGATCTTCGATTCTTGTTCATAGCGTTCTGTTCCACCGGTCCAGCGAAGGCAAAGTGGGCTTACATTTCCATCCAGGCCCAGTTCATCCGCAATTTCTAGGTCCATCAACGTCAGCGCAGAGCCTTCATCTAAGAAGGCGAATGTGTGCACTACTCCTCTGTTACCGTGGATAACAACAGGGAGATAACGAAACAGTACGGCGCTTGTACAAGTACGATGTATGTTGCAACCGTGTTGCGAAGCACTCGTTCCAGCGGGAGAAGCCAAAGGTTCCACTTTCGGCCTTTGCTCCGGCTTCTGCTTCGGTTTCTCGTCGGCCTTTTCGTTATGCAGCAATTCGTGGTGTTGAAACGTACATCCGTTACGTCCACATGGTTTCGTTTTGCATCCCCCGAAATGTTTGCGAAGACACCGGCGACATAATCCAAACTCTCGTACTACTGCCCAGCGAGACTCTCGGGTGAGATCTAGAAACTGTTTGCATTTCTCGATAGATTTGCAGTTGGACTTACACACGACGCAGCCATTGATAGATGCTCCCAAAACGGTGGAGCTGTTGGCGGAAGGCTTCACGGAGGTAGTTTCCGAGTGTGCATTCAGGAATCCGCTGCCTCTCTTCGAGTTTCGGTTATCGTTCCGAGAAGTTGTTGGGCCCTGAATAACTGGAATGTTTACTGCGCTGGCTGCTTCAGCAAGCGAATAAACCCAGCAGCTAAACGACACCAGGTTAACGTTCGGTAGCGTCTGTCGAAACCGTGCCCAGTCCAGCTTAATCGTGGGAGGAAGTTTGTTTACTAGTTGATGAAGCAGTGAAATATTGTAGAGGTGTTCCTCCAACCCACACGCATCGACGATAGAGCAGAAATTTTGTACACTAACTGCAAAATCAACAATAGTTTCAAGTTTATCCTCTCTCATCGGTGGCAGGCCGTGTATTTTCGTTATGAGTGAATGCACAATAGCTTCGGGTTGCCCGTAGAGCATTCGCAACGTTTCTATCACCCCTGGCACATTCGACGGGTGTAATAATCGAGTCTTCACCGCTTCATATGCCCTGCCCTTGAGGCTTTTCTGAAGTCGAATAACGTTCTCCTCATTTGTGAACGCACACATTCGTGTTGTGCTTGTGAACGTCGAGAGAAATATAGGCCATTCCTCAGGGTCTCCAGAAAAAATAGGGAGATCTCTAGAGATTGCTTGACGGGCGGCCAACTGTTTACCACTAAAGGGACACGGATCGAACATTTTATCCGGTCGAGGAGTCTCATGAGGCTGTCCTGTAGCTGGCTCTTGCTGTTGAGGGACATGCAATTGTCCTTGTTGGCCAGGAGCTGGCGCCAGCGAATTGGAACAAGTACCAGTACGATGTTGCGGATTTAGCACTGCGGGTCCTAGTTGACCTCGGTGTTGTTGGCCTGGGAGGTTCCCATATGGGCCAAAGGGTAGTGCTTGCGGATTTAAACCAGTAGAATTGTGGATTACGGGTCGCAGAATCCCTGATGGTGGCACTGGGTTCGATGGAGGTATTTTGAAGCCAGTAGAATTCAGCGGCGGATTGAATGGTTCTGGAGCACTGAGGCCTTGCTTTATTTCCTGGTGGTCGTTTGAGTCCTTGATCCAGTTACGAAGACGTGCTGAACCGACGCTGGAGGTCGAACTTGCTGCTCCTGCGATCTCTTCCAATAGCTCGTATTTCTTTTCTATATACGCACGGTTCATATTTCGCTCCTCTTCCAATTTCAGCAGTTGAAGCTTAAGCAATGACCTTGAGGACCTCCTCGAATCGCCCGAAGCAACAGTTGATGTTTTCTTAGGTTTGATTACCGTTTTTTCGGCGACGGCCTCGGGAGATTTACTGAATTCATCTTGTTCCGGCAACGACGGAAGAACAGCTAGCTCTTGAGGTGCAGGACTTTTTGCGATGGTAACTATCTGCGGTTCGGTGTAAGTATTTGTATCTTTCGGTGATGGAGGTTCTTTTCCGGAAACGGAATCTTCACGCTGGACCCAGCTTGCTGATACGCATTTTGGACAACTCCAGGGATGTTTTTCCACTTCACTCGTAACACCAACACATTTGAAGTGATACCACTTATCACACGTATCACATTGAACCATTGCTTCGGTGTCCTGACCTCTGCAGGATTTACGTTCGTCCCGGTATCGTTTTTCAGCCGGCCCGAATGGCGCCTGCACATGAGTCGAATTCGTTCTTGTGACCCTCACCGTAATTCCAGCACCACTTTCAATTACTTCCTCACCTTTCGACTTTCCACTTTTTTTCGACATCTTTGAAATATTTTCCAGTAAACGAAAATTATAAAACTGTTGGCACGAACCAACGTGAATGTGTTTCCGAAATTATAACTCCGAATAAAACGCGAAGGCGTAGTTGGTAGATGAAGTTATAATTTTCCTGAGAAGGTAGTGAAAATACAATGTTAGGTTAAATAGGTTTAGGTGTATAATTTATATGCTTACGTTTAGTCCTCAACGTGTTTGTGTGTGCTAAAAATCCAACTAATAGATGCATATCGTGGCTACAATCTGTATTATATACTTTTAGCTGATTAATAGTTCAATTATTCAAACAATGAACGCTTCCGTAGAAGTCAATAGACGTTTTAAGATTGTAATTTCAACTTAGGTTAGGATTACGGTGTTCAGGAGTATAGGCTAGTTTAAGTAGAGGTTTAATTAGTTATATTTAATATTTTAGATTTCAATTAATTACCTAGTGTGTAAGGCGTAGTTTATAAGAAATTCAACTGTATTATACTTCTATAACTAAACTCTAATTTAGACCTGCTTCTATGCTCGCTTCCTTTTGTATAGTACTTATTATCTACTGCCTATAAACGAGCATTCAACTCGCAGTTGTTGATAGCTATTGTTATCAGGTTCTTTTCAGCTCCAATAGTGTTCGTCAGGGATAAGGTGGCGACATTCAAGGTGCGCGTTGGCAGTGAGGGGTCTGCCAACACTATCTTTTGGTCTCCGACCAAATTCTAAAGCTTCGAGTAATGGAGACTTACTATTTAAATGTGATCTACTAAACGAAAGGTATCTTATGACGATTTGAATCAACATTTGGTGCAATTTTCCATAAATTGTTCACACGCATCTACACGCTGAAAAAAAATATTGTTCTATATAGATTCAACAAATTTTATTGTTGACTTACGGCTTACCCATAATTTATATTTATTCAAACAATATCGATTTTATTTTTGAACCAACAACAATTTTTTTTAAATTCTAAAAGCGCTGCAAAGGAAGTTTCTTTTGACAACAAAAAGAAACAGAATTTGGTTCAAAATTACATTAACAAGCAAACATTTGTTTACCAACCAATATCTAAGGAAATACATCCAAACTTCTTTCAACCAACAGCAATTCGATACAGTAGTGCTTCTAGACGATTTTCACAATGAAACATTAGCAGTAAACTATCTCGGTTCTAATTTATTCGTAAATTAACTTGTATTTACATCTGGTATGTGTTGCATCATGGAAGGTGTCATGAAATCAAACACGCAAAAGCAACCGCAGTAGAAACTACCATTTTGAGGGTTAAATTAAGCGCAAACACCAACAATCTTCCCTGACTATAAATGCGTTCGATTTTACCATGCCCTAATAAATGTTGTAGG